>JACVTC010000102.1:165000-180000 GCA_016946835.1 Neocallimastix lanati (nom. inval.) | reverse complement strand
TATTTTTCTTAATGTGAACTAATGATATTACAGTAAAAGAGAGTTTTTCATATTTTCATTGACGAAAATTTGATTATATTTGTTTATAATAATTAGTCAGTTAGTATTCCATATTATATTAAAAGTGAAGGAATTATCCAACCCTTATTAAAATAATTAATATCAGTTATTAACAGTTATACATTTGATAAAAATTATAAATAACTCCCATCAAAAATGAGTGTAATCATTGATTAAAAGATATCACTACCTTTTCTATACTTATTGTAAACCAATGATTTTGAAGTTAAATATAAAAGATTTATAAATTATTTTAACTTCTTATAAAGTATAGTGAATTTCGTTCTCCAAAAAAAAAAAAAAAAAAAAAAAAAAAAAAAAAAAAAAAAAAAAAAATTTATTTGCTTATTTAAACAAATAATTATATTTAAATAATATTTATAATATAATTCTTCACTATTTCAAAAAGAATATAATTTTTTAGACTTTAAGTTATAATATTAGATTTTTCAAATTTTACATGTACAACCCTATTTATCATTATTAAAGTTTATTAAAGTTTATAATATCATAACAAAAACTATCATTTTTAAAACTGGTATCATTATTAATAATGGCATCGTATCCTTCGGGTCGGGATGAAATTTAAATCATAAATATTTGCTTTTTTTTTTTTTTTTTTTTTTTTTTTTTTGATGATGATTTTTTATTATTTCATTCATAGTTTCATCTTGTTAATCATATTTAATATTCTCTTTTATAGAAATATCAAATAATCCTGAATTTTGATTAGCGTTGGAGATCTTTTCAGGGATTCATTTCAAATTGTAATCTTTAACATTATAATTATCAAAATAAATACTTCCAAGATCAAATTCTTCTTTCATATCTGCCTTTTTAAATGTAATAGATTTAAAAAATGAATTATTATTAATTTTTTTATTTTTTTATTTTTTTTTGATTTGATTCTTTTAAATTCTTAGAAATATTTGAATCTTTTATTAAATTATATTGAGATGAAAATGAATCTTTGTCTTGATGATTTCTGATAATATTTCTATTACAATTATTATTATTATTATTATTTTCATTCTCATCAATATAATTATTATTATTATTGTTATTATTATTCTCCTTCTCATTATCAATATAATTATTATTATTATTATCATTATTATTATTATTATTATTATTATTATTATTGCTATTTTTTAATGTTATTATTAAATAAAATTGAGTGATTAATATTCGTTTATTGATATTTCACTAATTTAAAATAAAAACCTCTTTTTTTCATTAATTCATCGTGTGTACCTAATTCAACAATATTTCCATTTTACATAAGTAAATTTTTATTTATGCTTTTAATTTATATTAATTAATTTCCTATGTCAAATACTTATAATAAGAGTTGCTAGATGGTCTAGAGATATCGAGATTAGGATTGTTTATAATCAAACTATTAAATAATATTCAAGATTTATAAGTGGTTGTGAGATTTGGAACTTAGAATTTCTAAATCTTGGAAATCTGATTTAAAATTATGGATTAAATATCAACTTACTGCTGATCCGGGAAACTAATTTTTACTGCTTTCATTCTCACTTCTTCTGAAGAAATAGTTTTTTCCACCAAAGAAAAAGAAGAAAATGCTGATGATGATGAAAAGAAACAACAACAATATCCTTTTCTCTATGAGGTAAAAGAGACTACTGAAAATTTCTATGGATTTAAGGAAGATCAGGATATTTACTGTTTACTTCGTGATCTTCATGTGTTAAGAATTAGAAAAAAAAAATAAAAGAGTAAAAGATTTCAATATTTGTTATAGATACTTATATTTGAAGTTAGATAAGAAAAGAAAGAAACGAATAAGTATTTCTGACTATGATGATGCTCTTCAAAAAAAATGTAGAAACTTGGAATAAAAATTTCATTAAAAGACGAAATTTCTCTTAATGATGTTTTTTACCTATTTCTTGAAAAAGTTGACTGATTAACAGCTCGTACCAGTTAAAGCTATTATGGAACTTCTGATTTTAACACATCAACAAGTTTTTCTAATAATTATCCTAATAATAATAATCAATTGAAATGAAAAGTTGAATCACAAAAAATAAAAGATTCTGAAATTGAAGACTTAAAAAAAAAAAAAAAAGAAAAAAAGAACCATTTAGCTGTTAAAGTTTGTTTTATTCTTTACAAAAAAGGTCATATTCAAATGAATTTTCCTAAATTTTAATTCTTGAGAATAATTGTAATGTTTAAACAAAACTATTTAAATCAATAAGGGAGAGAAGAAGCACTCCCGATGTCAATATAATAGTCTCAATCCAGTATCAATTAGAATTTCGAAAATAAAAATTATATGGATTATAACGAAAAACTATAGTTAAAGTGAGTTCTATGAAGATGAGATTGAAGAAGTAAGTAATCCAGATGAACTATCTGATGATAATCTCATTGAAAATGACTCAGAAAATAAATATTTATTGGCTACTATTAAAATAAAAGCTGATGAACGTTTTAAGGACAATAAAAGGCCCAAAATTTCAAAGATATTCTAGACCAAACAGTACCAAACCAGATTTATCCATCAATAATAATATCTCAACATAATATTAATAAGGAAAGTGAAATTGAAAAAGAACTTCGGGATAAAGAAAAAGCGTCATTAAGTAATTCGAATTCAATGAAATATTTTTAAAATTTAAATTTAATTAAATATTTCTTATTTATTTTTAATGTTTATTCTTATGGTTTTTTATTAATTTAATATAGCGAACACATAAAATTATTAAAGAAAATATAGTAGTACTAATTAACAAATAAAATTGAAGAAAAATAATAGCAAAATTGCTATTTGAAGGTTTTTTTTGGGCTTTCACAATAAATTAAATTCTAAAAGTTTCAAACATTCTTTTAAAGCATAATTCTTTATTCCTTTCATATATGTCACCAATTGCTCCACCACAATGCCTATACGAGTGACTATCAAAAAAAAAAAAAAAAACACGAATTACTCAAAGTATTGGTATAAAATTTAGTTGGATTTTTTTTTATTTTTAAATGCAACCATTATTAACAGCTATATTAGGTAAACATTGTGAATCTGAATTATATTCAAAAAAAAAAAATTTAAACACCAATTTAACAATTTCCATTTATTTGATTGCTCATTTGATTATTGGTAGATGTGCACTTACTTTCATTTATATACCTTCTAGTTGGACATTTATGTAACCTGTGATAATAACAAGATTTATAAATATATCTTTTTATTTTACTTTTATAATCATAAGTATAAAATATTAGTATTTTTTTTTTTTTTTTTTATAGACTATACATGGAGGGTTATATGAGTATGACTATTGCAAATACCATTATAGGGGTCAGCGCTTGTTGTACAACTGGGTTAGGGTTGTATAAATTACGACTATTTAATATAATAGCTCAAAAGTACCATAGTCAGTGACATCCAAATCGGGAATTGTAGCCAGAAATAACAATATCCTCTTCCTCCTTTTTGGAATAAATTAACATTTTTCCAATCCTAAATACTACAATATCATCTCTATTACGATAATTATATATTGAATAGAGAAAATAGTGAGTATATGACTTAAATTTTCCAGGAGAGTGAACAACCTCTTGAGGTAAAAACAGTTACGAAAGTAGTCAAGACTTTGCAATCTCAGGGAGTTGAGTCATAGATCCGTTGTACATCAAGAATAAAAACCCCCGTCTTCACAACCAAAATAAAAACTGGCATCTCTTAATGCCAAGTGGAGCTTTATTCGTAATTAATTGATTTAATCATAATAATTGCTAAATTATCTAGTATATTTTATAAGAGCTTTTATCGTATAACTGATTAATTATGTTATCAAGTACTTCTCCTTCTAAATCTCTTAAGTACTAAAAATATTATTCCTGGTTTAATTGTTTTTTTCTTCTTCATTATCTAATACCGTCACAGAAATAGGAAAAACTAAATTTCCATTCATATCTTTTTTTTTTTTTTTTTGTCTAACCTACCACTTTCATCCCTAGCGGCTAAAAATTAAAGCCATTTTATTTGAAAATTCATCATAATTTGTATTTTTTAAAGAATTTATTATTATTATTATTTTAGTATATTAAAATAAAAAATAAAGTAAAAAAGTTGCATTTCGGAACGTGGGCTTTTTGGAATGTTGCCTTATATTAAATATGTCTTAATTAAATAAACCTTTTAATAAAAAGTGCCTTAATTATATTAAATAAATAATTAATTAATTAATAAATAATAAAATAATATTTAATAATATTTAATTTTAAAGATATATTTTAATATTTTTTGTTAAAATAATAATAAAATATTTAATAATATTTAATTATAAAGATATAAATTGTATATATTTTTTTTTTATTAATAAAAAATTGTTCCGTTTCCCCTATTTGTTTCACTTTTTTCAAATTTTTGGATTTTTTTCATATTTTTTAATGGTTTAAAAATACAATATTTTTATTTTTTTTTTTTATAATTTATAATAGGTTTTTAAGCATTTTATTATAAAGTATTATTTTTATATGTTAATTACATAATGTATTTCAAATATAATAAAATAAATCAAATAAAGAGAATAATTATAATAATAAAATAATTTAATATTATATTTTACACAACTAAAATTAATATAACACATATAAATAGATTTCAATATTTTTACAATTTATTATTTATTTAATTACTACTATTTAATATATATTAAAAATGTTAAATTATGAATTAAATTCTTTTTTATAAGCCACGTTCAAAAATGCAATACATTCTAAAAATACATATATTATTAAATATATTTGTAAATAACTTTTATATATTTTTAAAATATATTATGTATACAATTTTTTATATATTATAACTAAATCATTATATTAAAATAATTTATATATTTGATTTGTATTTTATTATATACAATATAATTTTTTATTTCATATTTTATTATATAAAATGCTATTTTTATTTTTTTATTTAACAATATTAATAATTTTTTTTTAAATAATAATAGTTAATAAAAAACATTTTATTTTAATTATGTTTTAAGAAAATTGGTAAACTTTTTACAATACTGTCATTAAATTTTCCATTTTCTTAATTTATTCATTTTTTTTTTTAAATAATCGAAGGAGAATCCATATTTTCGTTAAACAAATCATGGTTAAAAAATAACACAAAAAAAAAAAAAAAATATCTATTAATATTTTAATGAATACTTTCAAGTATATTGAAAAATGTTTGAATAAGTAAAATTATTTAAATCAAAAAAAAAAAAAAAAAAAAAAAAAGTAACCACATTATAAATATCTTTTAATTCTACATTTTAAATGATATTTTTGAAGTATTGATATTACGATTACGAATTTCTGATTTAGAAATACGTTCCTTTAAAAAAATTTATATTTATAAAGAATATTTGGCTTAATGACATTGTGGTATTTACGTATTAAAATAATTTAAGAAGGTATAAATATTTCGTGATTTACTTTTTTTTTTTTTTTTTTTTTTTTTTTGGTATATATTATTAAAAGTGTTTTCACTATTAGAAGTATATTTTTCTTTCCGCTCTTTAAACGAACAAATTATTAACTGAATTAATTATTTCAACTATAAATGGGAAATTTCTTCTCTCTAACTAAATGATAATAAACTACACACTATTTAATTGATACATCATCAATCATTTCGAATTGTTTATGATAATAATAATAATTAACATTTATTATCGATAATTTCAACTATTTTATTATTTAATATTAATTTTATTTTATTCAATTTTATTTTTGTTTTATAAATTAATTTTTTTACCATTTTTTTTTTAAAATTATTTTTTATCCAATATATTTTTTTATCCACTTTTTTTTTTTTTTTATATTCTTTATACATTTTGATATTTATCAATATATTAAATATATATTAAATATAACTTTAATTATTATTATTCAATATAGACATAAATTATTTTAAATAATTTTAATAAATAAAAAAATTATAAAATATACTATAATATATAAATATTAAAATATAGAATATATTATTATATATTTATAATATATATCGTATCGACTATAGAATAAATACTAATTATATATATATACGATCAGCCAAACAACCCTATGATATATTGATATAAAATGAAATATTTAAACCTTAATTAATATAAAATAGTTTTTATTATTCAAACATATATTAATGTCATAAATCAAATTTAGGTCGATCTAATGATTTCTTTATAATAATTATACTTAATAATTAATAATAAATTTTATATCATAAATATCAATGTTTTTAATTATATTCTATTCTTATTATTTTATATTTATATTTATATTTATCTTTATAGAGTATTTAATTATTTCCTTAAATGATAATTTAATATTTATAATATTTCAACATAAAAATTCATTTAATAGTTTATTTTAATCACAAGAACAACTAATTAAACATTTAATAATAACTAAATAACATAAAAATAAAACATTTCTCCAAATTAAGAGAGTAAGTGTGCCGTCGAATGTATAAAAAAAGTTGTTAGAAAGTTTTTAAATGTGTAGTCAAGTATAATTATTTTACTTGAATAAATACATGTAATCTTAATAATAAAATTAAATAAATAAATAAATGTGTATTATTTCGCAATATGACTTAAAATATTTATAATTAATTGCCACATTATATATATATTTTTTTAACCAATTAATAAATAATTAAGCAAATAATTAAATAAATAATAAAAATTTTTTTTAATCCACATTTTGCGAAAATAAATAAATAAATAAATAAGTTTAATAAATCAATCACAACAATAGTACCTTTGAGTTGTGTATCAATATGTTGATGTCTGTAATAGAGAGAGATACATACATATATTGATATATAATTAACGGGTACATTTTATTAGGCGTATAGAAGTCTATTATTAATAGCTACTATTTATTGTTATATATGTAAACTATTGAACTATATATTATTTATACATATATAAATTATATATACATAATATTATTAATTTAAAAAAAATATAAATATATATATTATATTTAATTTTTTTTTTTAATAAATTTTATATATTATTATTTTATTTTATTATTTTTTTTTTTTTAAATAAAATTATTTAAAAAATAAAATATAGTATATATATGTAATATGAATTGTACATAATATTAGTATTATCAATATATAGAAATATAAACAATTAATATTAAATTATTTTTTTTTAAAAAAAAAATAAAAAAAAAAGTTTTATTAGTATTAATGTATTAATGAACTTCAAAAGCAATTATGATACTATTTTATATTATATGTAAAATAAAATGAAAATTTTAATTTCTTATTTAAAGACAATAAATTTTTAATTTTTAATTTGTGTATATTAAAAAATTAAATAATTTCAATTAAATAAAATAAAATAAAATAAATAGTAGAATATTTAATATAAATTACAGATTGAATAAAATAAAAAGTAAAATAAAATAAAATAAAATAAAATAAAATAAAATAAAATAAAATAAAATAAAATAAAATAAAATAAAATAAAATAAAATAAAATAAAATAAAATAAAATAAAATAAAATAAAATAAAATAAAATAAAATAAAATAAAATAAAATAAAATAAAATAAAATAAAATAAAATAAAATAAAATAAAATAAAATAAAATAAAATAAAATAAAATAAAATAAAATAAAATAAAATAAAATAAAATAAAATAAAATAAAATAAATAGTAAGAATAAACATCAGTCATAATGATATGTAGGTTGATATAGTTCCTGAAATAATAAACCTAGAATAAAAAGGAATATATCATTAGAAACACATTTGTTTGTGTTAGCTTAAATATGTAATTGAAGCATTTGTAACTTCATTTTTAAAGATTTTCAATTTTTTTTTTTTTTTTTTTGTTATCTCTTTAATTTTTTATAATAAATTTTTTTATATTATCCATAAATCAGTATTGGTATATAAATTGAAATAATTCTTGTAATAATAAAAATGAAAACAACATTTAAAAACCTTATTGTAACAATATTTTTTTATTAAATTTTGAAACTCTTACTCATTGGCTAATTATTTCTTTTCTTAAAAATACATATTATCTTGTAATAATAAATGATTAGTTCTAATTAAATATTTGAGAAAATATAAATTTAAATATTAAAATAAATTTAATTTAAAATATTAATGAATACATATTAATTACATAAATAAATAAATAAATAAATAAATAAATAAATAAATAAATAAATAAATAAATAAATAAATAAATAAATAAATAAATAAATAAATAATTTAATAAAAAAAAAATCTTTTATTTTAGGTAAATAAAAAAAAAATTATTTAAGTTATATATGTCAAAAAAAAAAAAAAATAGCGAAAAAACTTTTTTCTTTCAAATGTAAAAATATTTAAATAAATTAACTATAAATACTACATAAATATTAATGAATAAAAAATTTATAAAGTAAATAAATAAATAAATAATTTAATATTCTTTTATTTTAGGTGAATAAAAAAAAAACTTATTTAAACCATATATATTTCAAAAAAAAAAGAAAAAAAAATAACAAAAAAAATTTTTTCTTTCAAATGTAAAAACCTCTTAAATTATTATTATTATCTTTATATTTGTTAATAACAAATACATCTTTTTAATACATTTTTTTGTATATATTTTATATGAATTACATTAACATTTTATAATGTAATAATGTATACATTTATTTAAATAAAACAATATAATTGGGGATAAATTTATTTAAATTTAAATAATTATTTTTATGAATCTTAATAAGAATCCTGACATTATTAACGAATTTTCATTGTTATAAATATCATTAATGTTATTTACTACATTTATTATTTAATTACTTCCATTTAAAAAAAATTCTTTACTACATTTATTATTTAATTACTTCCATTTAAAAAAAATTCTAATTTGTGCTGTCTTAAAAAATTATTGAGGAATATAATTAATACAATTATTGATACATTATTTAGTTCATGATTACTTTTTAATATATTGCTAAATAAATATAAAAAACTAGAATATATATATATATATTTTTTTTTTAATATTTTTTTTTTTTTTTTTTTTTTTTTTTAAAAATAAAATTTTCAGTACTTCTATTACTCATTTTATTTTGAAATATAATTTTTATGAATCATTACTTTTACCATTACCTTTAAAATTTTTATATTATTTGTTTAATATTATACAAATATCATTAATAAAATTCTTATAATATTTGCCTAATATCTTATAAAATGTATTCATTAATATTTTGAAAATATTAGTTAAAAATTCTTATAAAATTTGCCAAATAATTTATATATTGAATTCATATTTTACAACTGTATTAAATAATTTTAATGTATTGATGATGCAACGATAAAATTAATTTAATTAACCAAAAAAAAAAAGAAAAGGAAAAGAAAAGAGAAAAAGAGATGTCTAGAACTTAATTCTACAAAACTTAAATAAATATAATACATTTTATTAACTTTATATCTATTTTTCTTATTCTTTTTTTTTTTTTTTTTTTTTTTTTTTTTTTTTAAATTAATCTTATAGAAATAATAGAAATTGTACTTTTTTTTAAAAAAAAAATAAATTAAATAAAATAACCTTAATTATATATTACTATAATTAATTAGATTAATTAATTAATTAATTAATTAATTAATATGTGTTTATATGAATAAAAATTAAATATAATAAAATTTATTATAATTATTATTATTATTTTTTCAATATTAATAAATAAAAGTTCATAGTATAAATAGTATAATATTTTCCTCTTTAAAAAATTTGAATTTTTATAAACAAAAAAACGTACATAATACTATATATATATATATAAATTTATAATTTATAATTTATGAATGGATACTTTATTTACTCGTCAATTTAAAACTATATTATGGAAAAACTGGAAAATATTTAAACAAAAATTTTCCATTTTCTCAATATGCTTTGAACTTTTTGTTGCATTCTTTATTGTAGCAACTTTATGTAAGTAATTAAATATATACCTTTTTTTTTTTTTTTTTTTTATTAATTCTTTATTTATAGAATAACACAAAATTTTAATAAATCATTAGAGATTTATAAAGATTTTATTTACATTAAATTACATATTCATTATTTTTATTTTTTTTTTTCTAATCTATTAAAATATACTTTTTTTTTTTTTTCATTTTTTTTTTTTTTATTGTATTAATTACTTTTATATATATATGTATATACATAAATTTATTTAATAAAAATAATTAATAAAATAACCACTAAATAAAATAGCTGCAAATAAAAAATCACCAACACTATATATTGATTTGCCAGATGGCAGTGAAGCTTACGATACTAAGGAAAGTTTTGAAGTTACACTTGATAGTCTAGCTGTAACTTCTCGCTATATTGCATTTGTTTTACCACAAAATCATAATGTCAGTAATATTGATGGTGATTCTTTCATTGAAACGGTTATGAGTGATTCTATTTTCCAAAAGGAATTTCCAATAACTAGTAAAAAATTTGATACAGAACAACAACTTATTTATACTGTTGGTAATGAAACCCTACCATATTTTCTTTGTGCTGTTATTTTCGGTAATGATTATACCGATTATACTATTAGTGCCTATGGCAAAGATGTCATTGACCCTAATGTTGATCCACTCCCTGAAGTCGATGATTATCATCTAAATAATCAATATACAAAATTATTTATACAGATTCAATATGCAATAGATAATGCTATTATTCAATGGAAAACTAATCATAAAGTAAAAGGAATTCGTGTTTCCGTTGGATCGTTAAGTGAACACAAAAGAACCTATCCACAAACTAGAGATTTTGATGGCCTAGCTCCTTATCTTATTTTTATTATTATCGGACAAATCTTTCATTTGAGTAACCATCTTATGGAAGAAAAGGAAAATAAAATTAAAGAAGGACTTGTAGTAGTCGGTGTTAATCCTAGTATTCTTACATTTAGTTGGACCTTGATTTATTTCCCATTATCGTTTATTCTTATTACCATAATCTTTATAATGTCTCCTATTGATATTTTTAATAAAATAAATATTTTCCTTTATTATCTATTACTTATAGGTTACATCATTTCCATGTACAGTATTGTAATTATCATAAGTAATATTATAAAAAAATATAAAACCGTCGTTGTCATCCTATGCTTTTTTGTATCAATGATGCTAAGTCTCCCAGAGGTAGTTTTCAATCTTCGATACAATGGTCATATCTTGATTCATCGTATTCTTTCTGCTATCTTCCCCTTTTTCGGGTTGAGTATGGCGGCAGCAGAAATTGGAAATGAAAGTATCATTAGAGATGTAAGAGAAATTGACTCGGAATATAAAATAACTTTTTCTAATATGTTCGACTCAGAGTTTGGTATTAATTTTATCTTTGTACTTGTGGATGCCTGCTTCTATTTACTTTTGGCACTCTTAATGGAATACATTAAGGGTATAGAATTTCGAAGTTTTGGTGTTAAGAGATATTTAAAAAAATATCACTATAATCATTGTAATGAATTTATAGGGGATATTCAGGAAGATCCAATTGGATCTGAATGTTATGTAGAAGTGAAGAATCTTTCTAAATTTTATAAATATAGAGGAAGAATGGGTACTAACGAGGAGGATGATAAAGATAGAAAAAAAGTACGAAAAATTTTTGCAGCTAATAATAATATAAGTTTCAAGGTATACAAAAATGAAATATTTGGTATTCTTGGTCATAATGGAGCTGGTAAAAGTACACTCATTCAAAATATGATGGGAATTATCAAGCCAGATAATGGTGAAACCTATTATAAAGGTCAACCATTTTCTAAAAATAAAAAAGAAATTTATCGACAATTCGGTATCTGTCTTCAAAGTAGCATTTTTATTGAAAGTTTTACGGTTGCCGATCATTTTAAGCTTTATTCAGGGGTTAAAGGAGTCGATGATAGTGAGGAGAGTTTACAACAATGGTTACAAGAAATTGATTTAGTAGAAAAAAAGGATTATTTAGTGGAGAAATTAAGTGGTGGACAAAAGAGGAAGCTTTGTATTGGTTTAGCTCTTATCGGAAAACCAAAGTATGTTTTTTTGGATGAACCTACTACGGGGTTGGATCCACTCTCTCGTCGAAAAATTTGGGAATTACTGTTGAAAGTGAAAAAAGATAAAGTAATTTTCATTACTACTCATTATATGGATGAAGCTGATATTATTGCTGATCGTAAACTTATTTTAAGTCATGGCATCATTCGTTGTCTCGGAAGTAGTATCTATTTGAAAAATCATTTCAATATGAAATATAATTTGGAAGTGAGAACACAATCACCCAAAGCAGTGGATGATATAATTCATCGGATAATTCCTTCTGCACAACTTCAACAACAAAATATCATTGGAATGAAGAATGGTGGAGTTACACCACCCTCTCAATCCGATACTACTGAAACTAATGTTTTCCATCAAGACAATTCATCTGCTTTATCGAAAACATCATTATCTTCATTAGTAGTTCATTCCTACCCTAACATAGAAACAACTTTGAATATTGATGATACTGGCAATAAAAATGAATTAACTTCATCATTATTTGAGTATTCCAATAAAAAGTTTCAACATCAATCTGAACGTAAATTTTATTCTGATGCGATCTCTGGAAATATTTATACTTGGAAATTACCTATTCAATCGGTAGAATTATTCTCAACTCTTTTAAAAAATATGGAAAATGCAAGAGGTCGTATACTAGGAGATTTCTCATTGAATGCTCCAATGCTCGAAGAATTATTTGTTAGATTGGAGGACGAAATGGAACGGAAAAGAAATGAAAATGGGAATGGAAACTATTCCAATAATCCTTCGGAAGTTCCCCAAATTCCAAAAGTGAAACGTCCTGGTACACTGAATACAGCTTTACGTCTTTGTCGTTACCGTCTTTTAGTTTACATTAGACAATGGTCCTACTTAATTATGGGTATTTTGGTTCCTTTCTTTTTGACGGCATTTTTCCTTCCCGTTGTAAAAAATCAATTTAACAATATGATTTTTTCAAACTATGGAAGTCGTGAGATGTCCGCTAAGAATTTTCCTAATCAACAATGGAATTATGAAGTAGAAAATAGTGATGGTAGCATTGCTAATAATGTCATTGCCCAGGAATTATCCGGTGGTAATGTCCAATATCTGAATCATGAAGAAATTATTAAGAATAATCGAGAGATTTACAATGCACCCTATTTTGTTTCTAGTTTTTCTATTAATTATAATGAATCTGGTATTTATGATTTAAATATTTATAATAATAGACATTTAACCCATTCTCTTCCTTCCACGCTTAACGTCTTAAGCAATGCAATTTTAGCCTCAAATCAAATTAATGACACCATTCATACCACTTCCAAACCTCTTACCTATTTTAAGTTGACTGAACTTAACGATCCTAAGTTGTTTGCTACCTTAATTTTTATCCTTTGTATATCCTTTCCTCTTTCATTTTATGGTATGAATGTTGTTCGTGAACGAGCTCGAAAGCTTTTGAAACAATTCCAATTGAATGGAGTTTCCAATAAAAGTTACTGGCTTTCTGTTCTGATTTCTGATCATATCATGTTTATGATCACCTGTATTGTAATAGGAGGTGAGATAGTGATATTCAATTTTACTCCACTTCTTAAAATCAACTGTCTTGTCGTGTTATTCCTATTTATTTATATCGGTGCGTTTGGTTGCCTTCTCTTACAATATTGCTTTAGTTTCTATTTTAAATCGGATAGCAATGCTTTCATTGTTTTCTTTATTTGTAATATCGTCCCCACCTATTCCATTTTTATTGAAGCTTATAATAATCATATATATGCTGATTTTGGACTTGATGATGTTTCTTTTGTCAGTTATTTGGGGGTACTGACCTTTTTATTCTGTATTATCATCCCAAACTTTGGTATAGCCCGTTCCTTTAGAACGATGATTCATGCCGGTATTTCACATGACGCCCTTCACACCAAAATTGGTTTTACAAGTCTTCTTCATCCAAAGAATCTAATCCTTTCTTGTCTTGTCGGCGAAATTCTCAGTATTTTCTTCTATGGCTTTATTTTAAAAAAAATAATACAAAAAGTCTACAATCCGAAAAAGGGAGTACTTGAAATCCCTGAAAAAATTAATGAACAGTACATAAAGGAGGTCGTAGAAGGGGATGAGGATATTTATAATGAATACAAACGTGTAGGTAAGAATGAACAAATTCCTATTCGATTGATTCAACTAGCTAAAGAATACGATGATATGGAATTGATGCCTGATCAAATTAAAGAAGCCCTAAGAAAGGATAAAGCATCGAAATACGGAGAATTTCATATGTCAGATAAAGGTAGTCGTCGTATTGTTATGTCCGCTTTTGATAATGTTTCCATTGGTGTCGATAAACGTGAATGTTTTGGAATTTTAGGACCTAACGGTTCCGGTAAAACGAGTTTATTAAATACGGTATCTTTTTCCTTCCCTCAAACTCTTGGTAAAATTTATTATGATGGTAAGGATACGACGGAACGTCGTGGAAATGAAATTTCGCTTGGATATTGTCCTCAGGAAGATACTTTATGGGATGAATATACACTTTCAGAACATATTGAAATGTTCCTGTATGTATGTGGTCATTCTCTTAAAGAAGCTAAAAAAATAGCAAGGGAATTCATTAGTTATTGTCATTTAACGGAACATAAAAACAAGATGCCATCGGAATTGAGTGGTGGTACTCGTCGTAAACTTAATCTTTTGATAGCTCTCTGCTGTAGCTCTTCTAAAATTATTATGGATGAACCCACCGCTGGTATGGATCCTTCTACTCGTCGTTATGTTTGGGATATCATTAAGTCCACCCTTCAAGTCAACGATTCCTCAAACATGATATCCACTCACTCAATGGAAGAAGCCGAGT
>JACVTC010000102.1:0-160000 GCA_016946835.1 Neocallimastix lanati (nom. inval.) | reverse complement strand
ATTAAAAATCAGTTTTTAACCTTTTGAATTTTATTTTAATTTCATAAAAATATAAAAATATATTTTTTATATAATATTTTATATCTATTACTTTTAATTTAAATAATAGTTATTATATATTAGATATAGATATATTGTTTAAATATAAAGTTTTAATGTAATAAATATCAGGTTGATAAATATTAAAATATTAACTGTACCACAATGATCATCTTCATTTATAAAAATATTTATATGAAATATACTAATAAACCTTATTCATTATAAAAATTTAAATAAAAGATTAAGAAGGCCTAAGGGTGGTTAAATTAAAAAAAATATTATAATTACTATCAATTTTAAAAAAAAAAAAAAAAAAAATTTTATATTATCAATATTTTATTATATATTTAATTTTATATCTTTAAATTATTCATATAATAAAAGATATTGGTATGAAATTAATTAAATATTAATTATACTTTAAAATTTAAAATAGTTTATTTTATTTAATTAATAGAATAAAAAAATTTAATGATTCATAGGTGAAGATAACAAGTTTAGTTAAAAGTGGAAAGTAATAATTTTTAAAAAAAAAAAAAAAATTATAATAAAGTAATATAGATTAAATTATAAAGCAAAGTGTTTTATCAAACCTATAATTTATATCATTTAAATATTTTAACATTATATGTTATTATGTCTCTTTAAAGAGTTAGGACGAAACTAGTTATATCAATTTTTTTTTTTTTTTTTTTTTTTGTATAAAAATTTAATAAAATGGTTTTAAAATTTTTATTTAAAATAATAATATATTTTAATTCATTAATAATATTTTATCAAATAAAATATTAAAGTAATATCATTTTAAAAAAAATAAATAATTTTTGATATAGTTCATTATTTTTTTTATTTAAAAAGTAAGATATAGTTAATTATAATACATTATATATAGTTTCTGTACCAAAAAAAATTTCATATTCTTAAAACTTTGCTTGAATATAAGTTAGTTCTAGAGAAAAATTTTATAAAGTTATTAATGAATACTATTTAATTGTACGTAACATTAAACTATTTTGGATATAATATTTTATATAAGATATATTAAAATATAGAGTGGTAAATTTTAGTAATATTTATTTTGAAAATCTTTCATTGGATATCGTAAATCCGGAAAAATTTGAAAAATATTTAAGTTTTACTTCACAAAGTTATATATCATCATTCAAGTTTTAATTTTACTCATTTTGATTTAGAACATTTATTCAAAGAAGCTGCTTTTTAATAATGAAGGTTTAGAAATTTGCTACTATATTGTTGACTCAAAATTTAAACATTGAATATTTCAATTTAACAAATTAAATTTAGAATATATATATATATATTTATATATATATATTTTTTTTTAAATATTATTAATGACAATAATAATAAGTATTTAGTAAAAAAGAATTTATTGAAAAGTTATTGCAATATAAATATTTTTTTTTTTTTTTTCGGTGATAAATTTTGAAACTCATTTTAATGAAATAAGTTATAATTGAATATGTCCGTAAATTTATGGAATATTTCTTAAATTTATTATATAAAACTCAAATTTGTACTTTAAATGAAATAAATTTTAAAATAATACTTGAAGAATCTTATAGAAATAAAGAATATTATAATACTGATATGTCTAAATATCTTCTTAAATTAAATTTTAACATTTCTGATAATGATTTTGAAAATATTAATATTTCAGATTTGAAAAAAGTGTAATAGTAAATTTCTTTGTATAATTATTAATATTATTATAGAAATGGGAAATTAACTATTCTAATCAATGGCATCAACCATCAAGTAATGGTATCATATAATCCAGCACAAAATGGAAGAGCTTAATTGTTTATTTTTAGAATTATTATAAATATTTATTCAAAATTTATTATTTTTAAAAAATATATAATAAAAAATCTAATTACAATAAAGTCTTAAAAACATTAATTGTTTCTAACAAATATTAGAACCATTAAATAATTAGAAACCAAAGGGTTTGAACTAATTTATTAAAGATGGGAGTTATTTCGCCAAATTTGAAAATTATTAAATAAATAAATAAACCAATAAATAAAATTAAATATTATTAATATTGAATAAAAACAAGTTTAAAAAAAATTATTTTGAATTAATATTTATTTATTCTTCCACTTGTCGAATTGCAACCTGGCGAAATACAACATTTCAATACTACGCCACTTGGCGAAATGCAATTTGGGGAAATGCAACTCTCCCATTAAAGATAATTTAATTTAATTTAATCCTTATGGATTTGACCAAAATATTCAGAAGAAAAATAACAATAACTCGACAAGAAACGGAAATATTACACAGTAGTTTCCTGCTAACATTATATTCATTGGAAAGCTACGACTGAGAACTACAACATATGTTAATTTCAACCTTATTGAACCACTAGGAAGCGAGATAATGAACTTTAAAGAAATTTTAATTATAAAAAAAAAAGTTAATTATTTTTTAAATAGACACTAAATTATTAATTAGTAATTTAGAGAGATAAAATCTTTAACTTGAATTTTATATTATTAATTTTTATAAACAAATATTAATAATTAAAAAAATAGAATTAGTAATTACTTTTACAATGTGGCTTATATATTATATATTAAATATTATATATAAGCCACATTGTAAAAGTATAAAAACATCTAATTTTGAAATAATTTACTCTTTGCAACTCTTTATTCTAAAACATATTAATAAAGTTGATATAATTATTAAATCCAAGTTTCACAACTCTTAACATTTCTTAAATCAGGAACAGCATCCTTAATACTAATTACTTATTCTTCTCCGTTAATAGTTATTGGAATAGAAATAGGAATTAAGGTGCCTTTGGTATCTTTTTTTTTTTTTTTTAATTAACTTTCCATCTTTGTTACTAGCTACAAATATTGCAAATGCTTCTATATTGGATAATTTATCAAAATCTGTATTTTTTGAATGCTCAATTTCATTTAATGCAACGGCCATTTCTAAACTATCTTTAATTTAGTTTATATGATTGGTTAATTCACTACTTAATTTAATGTGTTCAATATCCCCTTTATTATTTTTACTTTCTCCATTAGATGTATACTCTTTAATATTAACATTATGAATTAGCGAATTATAATTTTTAACCCATTTAAAAAATTTAATAATTTTATATTTATGTTTTTTCTAATGTTTCTCTATCATAATTTTTTATTTCTGTTTCATTCAATAGAATATATTCTTTAACTTCATTAATATAATTGAACGTCTCTTCCACTAATTTTTCATCATTGCTATTTTTAATATTATATTCAAAATCATTAAATATAGCTTCCTTAATATCTTCAGAAGTATCATCAGACTTTAATATATCTGCTGTAAGACTTTCAATATTTTCATCTATTATCAAGTTATTTTCAGATGGTATAACTTTCACATTTAAATGTTCATTTCCTATTTTATTATTAAGTTCGTTATTTACTTTTGTTTATTAATTCACTATTATCACTTGGTTTACTTTCTTTAAATAATTCATAGTACAATATTTTGTAATACATCAAATTCATAGCTATATATTTTAAATCATTATCTGATATTTCTTAATTTTTCTACTTCAATGAAAAGTTCTTTTATTGATTCATCATTATTAACTACACCACCAATAGTTTTTGGACTTAATTTTTAAATCAGAATCTTCCTTATTAAATTTAATTCTTATTGATTTAGATTTATTTATTAATTTAACTAATTTATGTAATACTTTTAAAAACTTTTCTTTAAAATAATTAGGTTTTGAATCATCATTATAATCAATAAGATTAATATCATTAATTTCATTAAATTCAATCCTTTTATAATGTACAATATTAATTAATACATTTTCTATATTTTCTATATTATCTTTACTGATTTTTTTACATTTTTGTTTTTTGAATTAGAAATATCATCTTTATAACCGTTAATGATTTCATTGATGTTTTTTACTCTATCGATTCTTTCTTCCATACTAAATTGATGACTATTTTCTTTATATAAGTTAAATAAAATTTTCCAAAAATCATCAATGTTTACAGTATTTTCAATTTTATTATTATAATCATCACTGTTCTCTATATTTAATAAATTCTTTAAAAGTTAATATTCTTATCTTTAAAACTTTCTAATAATGTATTAATATTATTTTTAGTATCATATGATTTATTAATTTTAATTTTTACTACATGAATAATTTTTTCGTTTTACTACACTACATTTTGGATCTCTTCTATTTACATTTGACTCGATTTTTGTAAATTTCATTAAACAAGTTTTTAATTTCATTTGAATGACCTCCACCTACCGTTATCCCTAAAAATTTATTCTCTTTATCCATTGGAAATAATTTTATTAGACTTAATAAATAATTTTAATAAATTTAATACCTCTTGCTTTTGATTAATATCTCTATTTTTATTGACAAATTCCCTTATTAATGTTTCTATACAAACATAACCTTCTTGATATATTCCCTCTGTTTGTATGTACCTATAATGACAATGAGACGATAATTCACTGCGATGACACTTATGTTCCTGGTTTTCTTTTTATAAAAGAAAGTACATATATGCATTGCGGTAAAGAATGGGATTATAATTGTGAAAACAATGATGAATGCTCTTCCAAAATGTGTAAAGACGGTTGTACCCAACAAAGTAAAAGACATGAAGAAAACGGAGGTCGTGTCGATTTTGGTCTTGTATATGCTATTTTTTTTTGGGTGTATACTAATATTTGTATTTGCCATGGGATTAATAATTTGCTGCTGTCATTTCTTCACAAAGGAAAGAAAAAAAAAATAAATATCAAATACTGCATTGCAAAATTATCATATTATTGTAACAATAACGTAATCAACAAACAACACATTTGCTATTTAAATGCATTATGCTATATTATATTTGAAATAGCATTGTTGATTATTATTAGATATAAAATATAAAATGATTTTGTTACTTAAAACATTAAAGTAAATAAAATATTACTTGTCATACTTAAATATTGTGAAATTTTGATTTACAATAAATTAACATCATAAAGAACTTATTATATGCTATTCTTATTATATGAGTTACAACAATAGTTGCTCATACAGAAAACAACCTTGATGCAAACTGGATGAGTGGTCTTAATCCTTCATTGAAGATTAACCAAATTCATATCCCTGGAACTCATGATAGCGGATCAATTCTATAAATGTACTTTTACTGGAATTTTTTATGGAAACACAAGTTTTAGACATCACAGAACAGCTAGAATCCGGAATTAGATACTTTGATATAAGAGTTAGTTTTGATGATCTCGGCGATGAAATGTATCTATGTCATTCAACTTATACTTGTAGAGATCACAAGGGTCGTATACTCTATTTACGTGATGTATTGAACGATTGCATGAAATTTTTAAATGCTCACGGAAAGGAAACAATTATTGCTAATATTTCAAGGGAACCAGAAAGTTAAATCCGAAAAAGTATCTGATTATGAGCTTGGTTGTGAACTTGCAAAAACAAACTGTATTAGATGAAACCTTATTTGAAGGTAAAAAGCGTAATGAATACTTTTATAACAGTAAAGAGTATCCAACTCTTAAGGACGCACAGGGTAAAATAGTTATCCTAACTAATCGGGAACTTACCTATGGAGACAATATTAAAAACAGTATTAGGAATTCCAACACGTGTTCTTACTGAAATGTGTAAATGTATAGAGTATTGTAGTGTGAAATCTACAGTTAAATACCAAAGTTATGGTTCCAAATGTTGGTCTAGTATATGGAATAATTACTTCTGTATCCAAGATGCTCATAATCTAGGATACTAAGATAAATGGGACTTAATATTTGATAATTTTAAACAATAGAATTGGATCTTCATAGCAATGATCTAGAAGAGGATACTACTTCAGACTTTTATAGTTCATTCAATAAATATCTTCTCACTCTCAATTTGAATGTTGTAAAGGCATATTCATTTTGGCATGGTGTCAAGAGATTTTTCACTAATTTCATAGACAATTCAGTATTACATATAAACAAGAAATTAATTACATACATTAATGGTCTTGAAAACAAGTATTCATATCCAATTCTCATTGAATGGATTATTATGGATTATTCATCTCCTAATGATATACGTGCAGTTTATAATCTTAATAATCTCACCTGTGCTAATCGTGTAGCTACTGAATTAGAAAAAAATAAAGTTGAAATTTTAGGATTTAAGGAATGGACAGACGCCGAATATTTCTTTTCTCGAATCCTATCAATATTAGGTAAAAGAAACCAAAATAACAAAACTACAAAAGCATGTCTTCAACGTAAGCTACTAACCGATAAAGAAGGCAATAAGCATGATTTAATAAAAACTAGTTACAAATATGTTGAGAATGAATTGAATCAATGACGTGTTAAGATAAGTGATGAGGATATGTTTTTCTCTATTATTTCAGCATACAATAACAAATGTTTGAGCTATTCAGATAATACCTAGAATATGCAGAAATGCGAGAAAAACAACAAAGATGAAGGGTTCACTATTAAAGAAGGAAGAATATGTACTGATATAAATGAATCCAAATGCTGATATGGAAGCTACGATATCATTCGTGTAATATCAAAACATGAAATATACAGCAATTTAACTTGTTCAATTATATTTGCTATGCACCGAATTAAATGTTGTTCCGATCCAAATATTGAAGTCTCATATGTAGATAATTTTGGTAATTGGGGTATAGAGGATGGTAAATTATGTGGTATTGGTTATACAAGATGTTCTTGGAGTGTTTTTGGATATCAATGCAGTTCTTCTGTAAATCCAGAAGTCAAGGAGAAGATGCCAAAGGTTCATATGGTGTTGAAGATGATTATTGGTGTGGTATTGGCGAACCTATATATGATACTAATGTTCGTATTAAAAACAAGAAAAATCAAGAGTGCCTTATAACCAATTTATATTCAGATGACTCTGTGCTTTTATTAGATGATTGTAACCATAGTGTATGGACTTATAAGAATGAAATGTTGATTTTAAAAGCTACTGGTAAATGTTTATTTGATACGAATTCCAAAAACACGAGAATGACTAAATATGACAAAGGTGATGAACAAATATACCACCATATCCATTTCAAAATAGTAGACAACAAGTACATTTGTATTGAGAACAATATTGATCCAAAAGATCGCTGTTCAAATGGTAAAATTATTGAGTTTTGAAACAAGAATGATCTGAATAGTACATTGAGAACTAGAATGGGAAAATTGTTCATTCTATTGATGAAGTTATAAGGAATAATTCTTATTTAAAGTTTGGTGAATTAAAACCTGCTGCATCCAGACATACCACAACTAAAATTAATAATAGTTCTTAGAAGAAGACTCCAACACTCACCTTATGCAATTGTCTATTCCAAGACCACTCCTGCTGCTCTTCCGGAAATGCAAATATCGAATTCACTGATGCGGACGGTCTTTGGGGTGTTGAAAATGGTGATTGGTGTCATATGATTAATGATAATGCTTCTACCACTCCATCACTAACTTCCGAACCTGCTATCCCTAGATACAGATGAGGCGCTAACTTCAACAACCAAATATGTCAAAATGAATGCTGGATACTGTAGTAAGAATATATATTATTAGTTAGAATAATCATATAATATTTATGATTTACATAATACTATATTATATAATAAACATGAATACAATATTTCTATATATGCTGTGTATGAGCACTTACAAATAATATTAATATTACAAATTACAAAAAAGCATAAAGACAGATCAATAGATGTGTATAATAATTGTTGAAAATAATTAATTACTAATATAGTTATATTTAGTTATTATATATGTTATCATATATGCTTTATATATTACTTTTATATATGTAAATATAACAATAATACTATTAACATAATATCAATACTTTACATCAAATTCATGCTATCACAAATAAACAAATAAAATAATAAAAAATAAATAAAATAATAAAAAATAAATAAAATAATAAAAAATAAATAAAATAATAAAAAATAAATAAAATAATAAAAAATAAATAAAATAATAAAAAATAAATAAAATAATAAAAAATAAATAAAATAATAAAAAATAAATAAAATAATAAAAAATAAATTAAATAATAAAAAATAAATAAAAGAAAAAGAAAATAAATAAATATAATTTTTAGTAAAACAATTAATAGAAAATGAAAATAATGCACATATTTTTTAAAAGAAAAATACTCAAAAAGTCTATTTAAATAAAATATTTTAACACATTTTATTATACAGATTTAATAAAATAATTTTTATAAGTATACAATCATTAATATTAAAATAAATGATATTAATATTAAAATAGTATTTTAATAATAGAAATATATATGAATTTTTCTATTATTATTATTATTATTATTATTATTATTATTAATTTATGCTTTAATTGTTAATAATTATATAATTATATATTTATTTTTATTTTATTTACTTATATTTTTATTTTATTTTATTTTTTTAAAAAAATGTTTTTAAATTATTATTACCTATACAATTATTATTATTATTATTATTATTATTATTATTATTGAAAATAAATATAATTTAAATTTTATTATTTTATATATTTAAAATGATATAAATTATAAATTGTTTAGAAATTAATATAATAAATCCTGTCGTTAGAATATGGAAAAAGAATATGGAAAAGGAAATGTAAAAGTGAAGTTTCATTAAATATTTTATAATTAATATTTAATGGAATATTATGGTCTTCGGCATAATACATAATTAATCTAACTATTTCAGTATTATTTCTAGTAGTTGCATATAAAATATATTTATCACATATCTTTATTGGAATATTATTTTTACAAGAATAATCTAAAATCCACTTAACTATATTAGTATTGTTATTTATAATTGCATGTAAAATTGATGAAAAATCTTCTGCCTCGCTATCTATATTCCATATAATATTATGATCATTATAATACTTTATTAATAATTCAACAATTTCCTCTTTATTTCTAATAATTGCCAATAAGATTGGATAAAAAATTTCATGTACACATTCTTTTTTATTCAATTCCAAAGTTATATTATGCTCATTAGCATAATCAATTAATAATTTAATCATTTTAACATTATTACGAAAAACTGACTCCAAGAGTGGATAAGTACCATTACCAGTTTTAACCAAGTCATTTAATAGTAATTCTTTATTTTTTTCATTAGCATAGTTAATTAATAAATGAACCATTTCTATGTTATTATTATCAACAGCATAAAAAAGTGGATAAGCTCCATTTTTATTCTTATCATTTAATTCCAAAATTTCATTATGTTTATTTGCATATTTAATTAATAATTTAACCATTTTTATATTATTATAATTAATTGCTGATAAAAGTGGATAGTTTAGTTCATGATCCTTTTCATTCAGTTCCAAGATTACTTTATGTTTCTTTGCATTTTTAATTAATAATTTAACCATTTCTATATTATTATGATTAATAGCTGATAAAACTAGATCTATTCTTTTATATTTTTCATTAATTTTTAAATTAATGCAATTTTCATAATAATTAATTAATAATTTGCTCATTTCAAGATCATTTCTATGAAACGCATATTCAATTTCAACTAGGATTGATACTGATGATATATCTTCTTCATATAGCTCATCAGATATACTTAAAAATAAATTTAATTTCCTTTTAATGGCATAATCTATTAATAATTCTACTATCTCTATATTATTTTTCTTAAGAGCTGAAAGTAACGGATACTCAAAATAATTATCAATTTTATTCAATTCTAAATCAATTTTTTTTTCAATAGCATAATTTATTATTAAATTTACTATATCTTTATTATTGTTTTCAATAGCTGATAATATTGGATAGCATTCATTAATATCTTCACTATTCAGTTTCAAAATTATATTAGTTTTTTCAGTATAATTAATTAACAATTGAACCATTTCTTTATTATCATTTTTAATAGCAGACAAAAGTGGATAGCGTCCATATTTATCTTTTTCATTTAATTCTAATGTAATTTTTTTTTCTTTGGCATAATCTAATAATTTATTAACCATTTCAATATTATCATTACTAACTGCTATTAATAATGGATAAATATTTTCATATTTTTCATTTAATTCTAAGGTAATATTTTTTTCATTGGCATAATTTATTAATAATTGAACCATTTCTATGCTATTATGAATGGTTGCTATTAATAATGGATATTGTCCATCATTATCTTTTTCATTTAATTTTAAAGTAATTTTTCTTTCATTAGAATAATTTATTAATAATTTAGGTATTTCGATATTATTATTAAGAAAAGCCTTTAAAAGTGGATAATAACCATTTTCTTTTACTTTTTTGTTTAACTCTAATGAAATATTATTTTTTTTAGAATATTCTATTAATAGATGAACCATTTCTATATTATTATTTTCGGTAATCCAAAACAATGGATAGCGTCCATAATTGTCTTTTTCATATAATTCTAAAGTAATATTTTTTTCATTAGCATAATTTATTAATAATTGAACCATTTTTATATTATTACGCTTGGTTGCTATTAATAATGGATATTGTCCATAATTATCTTTTTCATTTAATTTTAAAGTAATTTTTTTTTCATTAGCATAATCTAATAATTTATTAACCATTTCGACATTATTATTTTCAGTAATTATAACCAATGGATAGCACCCATTATTATCTTTTTCATTTAATTCTAAAGCAATATTTTTTTCATTAGCATAATTTATTAATAATTGAATCATTTCTATGCTATTATGACCGGTTGCTATTAATAATGGATATTGTCCATAATTATCTTTTTCATTTAATTTTAAAGCAATTTTTCTTTCATTAGCATAATTTATTAATAACTTAGGTATTTCGATATTATTATTAAGAAGAGCCTTTAAAAGTGGATAAAAACCATTTTCTTTTTCTTTTTTGTTTAACTCTAATGAAATATTATTCTTTTTAGTATAATCTATTAACAGTTGAACCATTTCTATATTTTTATTTTCAATGGCAACATAAAGTGGATAACAACCAAATTTATTATTATTATCATTTAATTCTAAAATTATACTATTACTTTTAGCATAATCCAATAATAGTCGTACCATTTCAATATTATTTATTACAGTAGCAACTAATATAGGATATAAAGATAATTTATTTTTTTTGTTCAAAATATTTTTGGTATTAGTATTAACCATTAAATATCTAATAACTTTGTTAATATCGTTTTTTCCAATTAAGTCAGTAAACGATTCTATATGTTTTGCACTTATTAAAATAAAATCATTATTAATAAATATAAAATTATTTTATTATTAATAATAAATAACGACAAATCCATTATGTAATTATAATTTAGTTATACTTCTTTACCTATTAGATTCACCCAACATATTTAATAATAAGATTATTTAAAATAAATACAAAAAATGACAAAGAAATATTATAACAACTTTTTTTTTTTTTTTTTAGTTATAATTAATTTATTGATATTTATTTACATATTTATAGTTCAGCTTTTGTCATTTTATTAATATTAAATATTTCTTTTTTTAGACATATTAAAAAATTTTTTGGACATAATTAAAAAAATTGAATGTTCTATTTTTTTTTTTTTTTTTTTTATTAAAATTTTTCATACCATCTAATAGAAAATATTTTATTAAATACATTTTGAAATAATACATAATTACAATGTCGTCAATATACATTTTTTTTAAATAGAATAATTCGTACATGATGATTTTCATAATAAAATAAAATAATATAAATATATATAAAATAATATAAATAATTAATTAATTATATATATAAATATACATTCTTTTGTTTTTCTTAATTATTTTTGAAATATAATTTTCTATTGTTGTAAATATAAGTCCCATTAAAATGAAATCAATTTAAAAAAAAATAATTTTTTTTTTTTTTCACTATAGATTTTTTATTTTTGAAAAAGAAGCATCCCTTTTAAAAGAAATTAAATGAACTTTCATCTTCATTTTTTTCAATATATACTCCACTGTTCCAGCAAATATTTATAAACAGTTTCGTATCCATTTTAATAGGCTATTTATAAAGTATTTTTGTTTCTTTGAAATTTACGCTATATATCATTTAAATATTTTACAATTGTTTTATTTCTATTATTACGTGTTCATTTTAAAGCACCTTTATTTCCTTGAACATTTATTTTATGTTCTTATAAATAATTTACAATTGCTTCAAGTCCACTTTTAAAAAAAAAATATAATAATAATAATTATTTTTTAATAATTATACATAGTTTAATGTTTAGGGCATAATTATTTAAAATAAATTAAATAAAAAAATTTTACATTTACTTTTCATATATTAACATATTTGAATTTAAACTACAAAAATACAATATAATAAATAGTAAAAATAAAAACTAAAAAAATTTTTATTCGTATTTTTATTTTTATAAATATTAATATTAATTTTAATATTAATTTTAATTTTAATTTTAAGTCAATAATTGTTCATTATTATGATAAAATGAAAATATTCTGTCAATAATTGTCATAAGAGATTTGACATTATCAAAAATAGTATATTAGGTTTTATTACTATGAAAATGATAAATTACACGGTAATAATTTAAAAATATATAATAGAAGTTCGAATTGAAGAAAAATGGGCAAATAGTTATAAAGTATATTATTCATTAATTAATTTCTAACTTTTACTACTTTTATTTTTGATAATTTTTATTTCATTTTGATAAATTAAATTATTTAGTAGAATATATGCACAATCAATTAATAAACAATAGATTAAACCAATAGAGAATTATTGTTAATTCTTTATTTGTATAACTGATATTTTATGAAATTCAAAATGAATAATAAGGAGAAAAGTATTTGAAACATAAAGTATATATAAATATAAAAAAAAATAAAAATATGGTTGAATGTCATTACTTAATACTTGTGAATAAAAAAAAAAGATATGAAGATATTCTTTTATTTAAATGATATATAAAGTATATAAAAAAATTTTTATTTTAAAAAAAAATTATATCTTTCATATAAATATATTATTTATCGTCCAATTTAAAAAAAAAAATAGGTTTATTTGTACGAAGTTTATTTAAAAAAATTTAATATAAAAAAAAAAAAAATAAATAAAATAAAAATAAAAAATAAAATAATAAACATTACTTTTTGAATTTTAATAAATAAGAATTTTTATTTTTTTTTATTATTATTATATTAAATTTTAATATGTTCTATATACGAAAATAAAACTATACAAGATGCTAACTAAACTACAAAAGAAGATAAAGAAAAAAGAAGATTAGAAGATGTTCAATACAATCTATAGTTGGAAGAAGATACTAATAAAAAGATACTACTTTATATGATGTTTAATTTTATTTTTATTTTTTAATTCTTTTTTATTTTTTTAAATCTATTTTATAATTATCTTTTGAAAAATATTAAAAATAAAATAAAATGAAATGAAAATAAATAGTATAAATATGATTATAAAGTACAGATTGAATAAAATAAAATAAAATAAAATAAAATAAAATAAAATAAAATAAAATAAAATAAAATAAAATAAAATAAAATAAAATAAAATAAAATAAAATAAAATAAAATAAAATAAAATAAAATAAAATAAAATAAAATAAAATAAAATAAAATAAAATAAAATAAAATAAAATAAAATAAAATAAAATAAAATAAAATAAAATAAAATAAAATAAAATAAAATAAAATAAAATAAAATAAAATAAAATAAAATAGTTGAAATATAAATATAAACTTAATTAATTATCTAAATAATGATCCAAATTTTAAAAAAACAAAAAATATTAAATATTTTTTGTTATGTTAGAATAAAAAAATAAATACAATAAAAGTAAAAGTAAAAATAAAAATAAAAATATTTATAAATATAAATATAAAATAAAATAGATAACTCTTTAAAAAAAATAAAAATAATTTTAATAATCATGATAAGAATACACTTAAAATATATATATTTTTTATAAATATTTATTCAGTTCATTAATTTCTTAATTCTAATTTTTAATCCACTTTTTTTTTTTATTTTTTTTTTTTTATAATTTAAAATTATACTTTTTTGTATTACCTTCTATTTTTTAAAATATTTAAAAAAGAAATTATAATTTAATTTTAAAAAAAAAATTAAAAAAAAACAAAAAAATAAATGGTATGAAATGTTTTATATAATATATTAATAGTAATTTATTACTTCTTTTACAAAATACTTTTTTTTTTTTTTTTTTTTAACCAAAGGTCTCTGGATCGACCTCTGTCAGTATCAAATCTTCACGATTTTTCCATCTGGGTTTTGCGTGAAAGGTTAGGGGTTAAACGATACCCAGGTAGGTATGTTTTCTATAATTCTAACACTTTAAGAATCCCATTGCGTAAGCCTTGTCTGAGAGGATTACAGTTTCCAGCTTATCTGGGATGGCAAGGTTTTGAAAAAGTTTTTAAATTTAAGAATGATTCAAGAATTCTTTGAAAAACCTACTAAAGAAAATAATGAAAGAAAAGACTTTTTTGATGGATTAGAAGTTTCAAAAGATAGAAAAAACATGAGAGAATTTCAAAAATATCCCGTAATATATTTAAATTTTAAAGCTAACGAATCAAGCACTTATAAATTTGCGATCCGGTTACCTAAATATGAAATATCTTCTTTATTTAAATATCAAAGAAAAAAAATTGATTTTAAAAATTAAATAAATCAGACCAAGAAAGATGTAATAAAATAGTAAATGAAGAAGAAAATTTAGAAACATTAAGTATATCTATAAAATTTTTATGTCATTATTTAAACAATAAAATATTTTACAAAAGATAATGTATTGTTTTAATTGATGAATATGATAAAATTCTTATTAATTCTTTTGAAAATAATTATTATGAAAAAAATAATAATTTTGTTAAATCATTTTTTTTCAAATATTTTTAAAGGAAATAAAATTTATATTTCGAAATAATTATAGGATGCTTAGATTTAGGATTAAAAAGTTTATGTTCAGGAGTTAATAATGTTTATTAATGTAACTGTCTTTATGATAATTTTTTTTATGATTGTTATGGATTTACAGAAAAAGAGTTAAATAAAATTTTATATCATTTTAATATTTCTTCTTTTGAAAAAAATAAAATTTAAAAAGAATATAATGGCTATTCTTGTGGTTATGGTAATGGTATTATTAAGAATTTGTATAATCCATATTCTTAATAATGGAATTCATTAATTATAATAAAGAAAATAAAGGCAATTATTTATTTAAATATTTTTGGTTTAATTCTGGGAGTGATATCGTTTAAAATAATATTATTAAAGAAAATGAATTTTTTTTTAAAAAAGATTTCCTAAGTCTGTTTTATGGAAATGTAATTATGTAAAAATAAAAGAAATATTAACGTTTAAAGAAAATTATATAAAAGATGAAGTATGGACTGTTTTATTACATTCTGGATATATCACTCTATCCGATAAAAAGGAATATTAACAAAATATAAAAGAAATGGATGATCAAATAATTAATTATTACTAGGTGAATCCAAATTAAATGAAAATAATGTAAATAAAAATATAATTAAAAAATATAAAGATGATATATTGAATAAGTACTATGAAAATAATGAATATTATATTTAAATTACTAATAATGAAATTTTAAGTTGTTTTATAGAAAAATTTCAAGAGAATTTAAAAAATGAAATAAAGGATAATAACTATATGAATAATTTTATTAATGGTCTTTTTAATAAAGACATAAATACAATAAATTCAAATTTAAGTGATTATTTAACATGTTTTAGTCAATATCATCTGTTTGTAAATGAAAAAGAGTATGAAAATGTTCATAAAGTATTGTTAATGCAAATATTTATATTTTGTAAAATTTACGGGCTAAATGCAGAAAAGAACAGTGGATTAGGTAGATATGACTTTGGTTTTCCTAGTAGAAAAAAAGAATACATTTTAATTGAAGTTAAAACATCTAAATCAAAAAATGATGGTGACGATTTTCTTCATAAAGAATGTGAAAATGCTATAAATCAAATTATAAAAAAAAATATAAAATGAAACATGAAAAGAATGGCTATTTAAGTTTTATAATTTATGGTATTGCCTTTTGGGAAGGAACTTGCAGAATTGAAATGAAAATAAATAATAATGAAATAAAAGGTCCATCAAAAAAAATTAAAAGAACAATAATAATTAATAATTATTTATTTTTTAACATTCAAAATTTAAATATTTTAAAAAAAATTGAACATAGTAAATATAAATAATTTTTTTATGCGTATAATAAATATATATATATATATATTTATTTATTTTTATAAAAAAATATTATTAAAAAAATATAATTTATGAAATTTAAAAAAGAATAAAAAAAATAAAATAATTGATATAAATATTAATAAAAGTAATATATATATAAATAAATTTTAAAAAGAAAATTTTTAAAATCTTTTAATGCCTTTAATTTTACAAAAAAAAAAATTTTTTTTCATTTAAATACTTTTATTATTTTTATTATTATAAAATATTTTATCATTTTAATTAATAATATTTGTTAATGTAAAATATAAGTAACAATAAAGTAAAAAGTAAAAAGTAAAAAAAAAAAAAAAAAAAAAAAAAAAATAAAAAAGTAAATAAAATAATATATATATATTTATTTTTAACATAATCTGATTTATTAAGTTCTTCATATTGATTATTATAATTATTATAATCATCTTTACTTACATATGAATATTCTTTAGTATTTGAATGTTCATTATAGTAATTTCAATTTAAATCATTAGTTTTACCTTCTGTATTAATTACAGCATGACTGTCTTCTTCAGATATGGAATGAATATTGGATTCGGAATATTATTCATTGTGGGTATTAGTTCCTTCATCAGAAACTGTATTGAATTTAGACTGAGCTATTGCAATAGTAATTTCTAAAGATGATGTACCTGATTCTCCATCTGATTTGCTAATACTATTAGATTTAGTTTAAGATTTAGCTACTTCAATTGTATTAGATATAACAATAGTTAATGTATTTGAATCACTTGTAATATCTCCTATGGAACGTGTAAATGAACTTCCATCAGACGATATTATAGAATATTGATTTTCCATGGTTGTCGAAATTAGTGCATTACAAAAATATTGTACATCAATGGCAACTGTTTACTTGTTTAGTTTATATTTATTTCTTTTATTTATGATAAAAATTATTAAAATTTAGCTATTATTTATATTTTATAATGTAATTATTTAAATATATAATATCTATTAACTTTTACAGCTAAATGTTTTGTATGAATAAACTTTAATGATATAGTAGCCTTCAAAAACTAAAATTTCCTGAGTATTATTATTATATTTAAAATATATTTACACATATCTCAAATACTAGAGTTTAAAATAGAATGATTTAATATATAATAATAATAACATCTAAACTTCCTACATATTAATAAATGTACAATAAAATTATATAACATTTAAATTACATCAAATTTTAATAGATGTAAAAAGATTTTAATACTTGAAAGTTCATACTTATAAATTACAAAATATAAATAAGTTTATTAAATATAAGAAATTTCAATTTTATATTTTTTAAAATTGGAATATTTATTTGTAATTTGATATAAATTGTTTAATGATAACATTAACTATCTAAAATGAATAGTGAGGAATAAACCTTTATTTATGGATTATAATAATATTACCAATTATAATAGTAAAAATTATTTTATACATAACTACACTAACGAAACTAAATCCATAGAAGAGGTGCTTAAATTAAAAAAATAAATATTGTTTAACAAACTATTGCAAAAATAATATTTACTTTGAATATAATAGTTAAGAAAAAAAAGAAAATGGTTCAAGTGAATTAATTATTATTTACCATTATAGTCAAAATTCGATAACAGATCTTAAAGAAACATATGATTGCTATAAGGATATATGTTTATATCTAGGGTGCACTCATGCTTCTCAATGTCTATTTGGTAATTGTACATTTAAAGATGAAGCCAAAATTATAAGGCATGATATTCCGTTTGACAATCATCCAGTTGGTCTTTGTAGATACAATGCCAAAGTTAATTTAATGGAATGTAATGTTGTCTATGTAAAGCTGATACTGTTCCGGAAGAGCTAGTCTTATTGCATTGTGATATATTAGAAGGGGAATCATGTGTAATTGATGATGAATGCACATATTACTTATGCATTGATGGAGAGTGTATAAAGTATTCAAATGGTCCATCTGATAGTGATAATTTAATTATTATTGCGTATATCTTTCTAGGTATAACAGTATTTATTCTATGTCCATCTTACTGCTACTGTTATATCCACCAACTAAAGAACCATAAAAAGATTATATTCTTCGCAGTAGTGACGACTTTTATTATATTATCGATTTGGTTACATAAATATTAAGACTAAAATATTAAAATTCAAATGTGAAACATTTTTAAAATTGTATAGTATTGTACCATAGATCAATTACTAAAGCTACATTAAACATTCGTAATATGGAGTTGAAGATTTACTTAATCTAAATATACTTTTATAGACTCAATTAATTCAAAGTTTAATTTTATTATTAAATAAATAAATGTATATATTTTCACTAATATCTAATTTTCAAAAGATTTATTGTTAATTATTGAATTTATTGTTTAAGTGTTAATTTTTGTATTGTAAAATTAGTGGAATTTTTATGTAAGAAAAAAATAATAAAAATAAAAGATTTTTATATTAAATATAACAAAAATTATTTAAGATAGCTTTAAATAATACTTTTATTTTCGAATTCTTTGCATTTTTAGTATAATTCTTTCTAAAAATATATATATATATATATATTTAAATTTAATTATAATTATAATTTAATATATTAGTAATTATAGTATAATGTATATCGAATTATATTTTTAGATTAAAGAAAATTTAATTATTATAAATATTATAAAAAAAAAAAATTATTCTAAAACTATTATTGATATGCGTAATATTTATAAAATAAAATTAAAAAAAAATTACATTGAAAATATTAAAATTACAACATAAAAATTTAAAAAAAAAATAATAATTATTTTTCCAAATTTGAATATAAAAATTTTATTAAATAACCATTTATTACAATTATTTAATAAATTTATTAAAAATTGGATTTTTTTATAATTTTATTTATTCTATAGTAATAGTAATGATAATATTTGTATTATTAATAAATAAATTTAATTATCATAATTTTATGTTGTAATAGCACATGTTATTGGATCTAAAATTTTCTAAATAAATTTATTCCACACACCATTAAGTCTTTTTCGATTTTTAGTATTTTTTAGTACTTAATTTTTAAAGACCAACTACAAAATAGTTTTTGTGTTACTTAAAAACTTTAATTGAATTCTATATTAATTAAAGTTTCCATTTTTCTATTTTGTAAATTGTTAATATATTAACAATTTCTTAATTATATGAATTGTGGTAAATTAGAAGGGGATTCATGTGTAACTGATGATGAATGTACATATAGCTTATGCATTGATGGAGAATGTGTAAAGTATATATAAATAGTTCGATTTTTTTAAATATATTTGATAAATATATTTGTAAATATCGAATTATTTAAATTTCATATATAAGTTTATTATATATTGGAAAATAATATATGGAAAACTAATATTAAAATAAAATTATATATTAAATTAAAATTTACAATTTAATTAAATTTTAAAACATTAATTGTTAATAATTTCAAATAAATTGTTTTATTATTTATTAAATATAATTCTAATAAGTGGAATAATATATATCATATATATTCCAAAAATCAAGTTCAATTTCATTATAAATTAATTTTGATGATTATTAAATTTTAACTTGATCAAAATTAATCAAGAAATAAACAACTAATTTTAATATATAATAATAGATATCTTAGATAAAATTTTAATGATAATGGTTAAAGAGCCAGTAGATATAATCATAAATTATTTAAATAATCTAATAATAATTACAGGATTGATTTATATTGTTTTATAACGGAATTATATAATTGATGTGTTTTAGTAATTGCAATTCAGAAATTATTTCAATTTAATTTAGAACAATATTTGAATTTTATGAAATGGAACGCTTATTGTAATTAATTCTAACAAAAACATATTTATCATTATGTTAAAATTAGAAAAATATGTTAATTGGTATATAGTATCAATAACAATTTATTATAGCATATTATAAATATTTCAATAATTTCTCTCACTAATTCATTGATTACATTTCGCTCATTCTCGGGTGATCCGGAACTTTACGCAGTCGCAGGCTTCGTGCTTGAGTCTTACTCTCCTATACTCGCTTCATTTCATTTAACCATTCATTCGCTCAATCATTATCTCATATTTTGTAGGGTTTTAAATCATATGGTTTTTATACTAAATATATGCAAAAACTACACCTGTTTATCATTTTTAATTAACTGTCCAGAAATTAAATATATATATTTGATATGATTTTTATCCTATATATATGCTAAAATTCTGAATGTGTAAGATATGCATTTTTATTGTATTTTTATTGTATTTTTATTTTATTTTTATTTTATTTTTATTTTATTTTTATTTTATTTTTATTTTATTTTTATTTTATTTTTATTTTATTTTTATTTTATTTTTATTTTATTTTTGATTGATTGACTTTAATAGCAGTTTTAGCATAGCTTTAGCATCAAAACCCTATATCGTTAGTTAATTAATATAATGTCCAGAATGTTGGAATATTGTATTTGCATGCTAAACTATACAAATATTGTTCAAAACTAGTATCAAATAAACAATCGAAATCATATATATTTTTTGATAAATTAATGCTAAAATGGCATATAAATATAATCAATTAAACCATATCATTTATATCAATATATATGCTAAAAACATATCATGTATTTGAATACCAAAAACTGCTAGAGCTATTCATATATATAACACTTTTTGTTAATCATACACATATATAGTTTTAGACTAATATTAGCATAAATTGGCATTCAAATACATTTTACGATTGGACAGTTAATTAATATATATTAACGTTATAGGTTTTATACAATATTTATGCTAAAATATAATCGAATTTGAATGCCTTAAAACTGCCATCATTATATATCAATCATATGTGTTTTAGCATTGTTGTTTGATGAATGTTTAATCTAGATTTAGTATCAAAAGGCATTCAAATTCAGTATTCATAATAATCGTAAAAGTAATAAATAAAATATAAAAATAATAAATAAAATATAAAAATAATTAATAAAACTCACGTAATCTTAGTATTTGTATGCTGTTTAATGCTAAATATTGTGCAAAAACCCTATCAATAAACAATCAAAACTATCACTGTTTATATATCAATTATATGTATAAAAGTTACCAAATTACACACATATACAAATATACTAGTTTTATATGCATATGTTGATATATGTAGATGATATATGTTAGTTATGCAAAACCTAGCTAGTTTGAACTGTTTATGATCTGAAGCCAGCTACATCGAAACCCAAACCAGCTGCTGCGCCTGAGGCTAGTAAACCTGAAGCCAGCAATCCAGAAGCTAGAAAGCCAGGAACTACCCAAATGGAGAGTTCAATCAAAAATATCAATGTTGAAGCTACAGACTTTGTTGCCCTATTGAAAAAATAAATGGAAGAATTTAGAAACATGCTGATCAGCACCCAGCAACAGATGGTATCGAGAATGTAGATGATGCAAACTCAGAGCGACCATAGGTTCACGAAGATTGAGGCCGAACTTAGTAATTTTATTCCATTCGTAGACCAACGATTTGGTGAGGTTGAGAGAAGGGTGGATGAGGAGGAGACTAGTAGTCAAGCTAGGGTAGTGGAGCTTCGAAAAGTTTAAGAATTTTTGAACCAGCAGATAGCTGAAAGCAAAGGAAAAGGAGCTGCTGTTGATAATGAAATAAAGAAGATTGAGACCTCTCTGGATGAGGACCAGATAAAAGGAAAACATTTCCAAGAAGACCTAGAGGAGAAAGGTCAAAAAATACGTCAGATTAAAGAATTCTTGGACGCGAACCAAGAAAGGGAAAGGGTACATCTCCAGGAGCTCGAATAAAAGATTGAAAAGTTAATGGCTGTAAATCACGCTCAACAGTACGAGATCGAGCGACTGGGAAAGCTGGCTTGGGAAGCCCAAAACGGAGCTCATGCGTTGACAAGTAAACCCTTCCCACTATATATTGATACAAAAGAAGCAAAATATAGAACTTATCATCTACTCACGCTGTCTATACTTACAAAGAGAGCGATAGAAGATGTGGTGATGACGGATGCGTATCCTGAGGAGTACGAAAGAGACATCCCAATGTTCAATGGTGAAACAGGGGATGTAGAATCATTTATCAATAGGTTAAAAAGGTACTTTGGTAGACATCAGAATTACTACCAAACTGAACCCACGGCGATGTTGTATTTCATAGAGGACCACATACAAGGACTACAAAAAAGTTGTATCAGGTGGACAAAGTATTTAAGCAAAGAGATGACCCGCAACCACAGAGACTGATGAACAGGTTATTAAAGGAGTTCAAAAACGAAAGAACCTTCTTCTAAGGTTCGTTCGTTTTTGAACTCCTTTAACCCTTTAACCTAGCGTACTGGTAAAGTCAAATGGTATAACTTTAATACTAGATGTAGGCTAGTCGAGGCTACGTCCAGAACAGTTATATTAGATTCGAGATTCATAGAGAGACACCTAATCTATAGGAAGATTGACGTCCATGATAAACAGCTAAAAGTATAAAAAATTGATGGCGAAAGGCCAGGGTTACCAGATGTAGATTCACCAGAAGAGTGTGAAAGTTAAAATATCTACATGGTACAGTTACAAGATGATAAAGATGTAGCTGTGAAAAAGGAAATTCAACTTACAATAAGAATTACTAAGATTATTAATCAGTTGATAGATAAACAGAAATTAAAAAATATAGTATATTATTTAACTAGACAATTCTACAGTGAGAGAGGAATAGAATATACATAAGATTATTACGATTATTTAGTATATTATGATAGATGGGCATATTGGTTCAAAGCACAAAAGGCTAAAAATCTAAAGGAGAATAAAATTGAGAAAAACCCTACGGAAAAAGTTAATCAAAAAAATAGCCATTAAAAGGATCACTTAGCTATGATAACCTAAGGAGATTCTGTAGCAGCAACAATCAAGAAAGTGGGGCTAGAAAAGCTGTTATCAATAGGTGAAATAATAGACAAGTATTATGGAGACTTAACAGAAGTCTTCAAAGAAGAAATCGCTAAGACACTACTAGAGCATAGGCCATATGATTGTAAGATTAAGCAAGAGTCTGATGTATCACTTTACGAAGGAGCTATTTATCCTACGAATCCTTGAGAGGAAAAAGCGCCAAAAAAAAATATAGATTAGAATCTGGCTAAAGGGTTAATTGGAAGATCCTTCGGCAGATTACCCTGTGTTGTTCGTATCCAAGAAGTCAGGGGAGTTACGACTATGCATGAATTATAGAAAGCTGAATCAGTGGACCAAATGTAATGCCTATCCAATCCCAAGAATTATTCCAGTCTTTGAAGCAATGAAGGGAGCAGTAGTGTTCTCCAAATTTGACCTCAAATATACGTACAACTTGGTTAGAATTCGTGAAGATGACGATTATAAAATAGCCTTCAATACCATGTTCTGATACTTCGAGTTTTTGGTAATTCCTTTTGGTCTAACCAATTCCAGCTAATCAAATAAAATCTTTACTTAAATTTTGTACATTAAATTTTATTATTTTATAGTTTATTTTATTATTAGTTATTTAGTCATATATAGTTTTATTAGATGGTTAGTAAATCATGTTAAATTAAATTATTTACCAATCATTAATTTATTTACATGTATAAAAATAATTGCACATGTAACAGTAACGCAATAGCGTTACTATTAACGTAAATTATTACAATAAATATTTATATTAATAAATAAAAATTAATTATTAAAAATAAATAAAATATCTTAGTCTAAGCCCAGTAACTAATAACGAATAGAGTTATAAAGAGCTGTGCTATATTCTTAAGTATTTAAATTAAATAATTATAATTAATTTTAATGTTTATTTTAGCAACTCGAATTGAGAGGTGTTAAGTTATCTTAGTCTTTGTTTAGTCTGTTATTCGTTATTTTAGTTACATTAAACCGACCTTTTACAACTGATACGATATTTTATTTATGTATCTAAATCAATATTTATTTACGGGCAATGTCAATAAGGAATTATAACAAAATAATATATTCTAATATTAAATAGAAATAACGCATAAAATAATACAAAATAAAGAAATAAATATATCTTTTTAATATTCTCTTTATTTATTATTAATTATTAATTATTACATAAATTATTATTATTACTCTCTTAAATAAATGTTATAATTAATTATCTCAAATATATATATTCATCTAATTTATAAATCAATAAATATAATAAAACATTAATATCTCTCTTTAACTAGACTAAACTAAAATATAAAAAAATAGCTATTTATGTGGATTAATTTACCGTAAGAATAAACTTATTAATAAAAGAATCCCCCGTTTAATAATTATTATTCTAAAATTATATATATACTATTTTAAAATTATTACTAACCAATAATATTTAAGTATTTCTTTAACCTAAAGAATCTACCTATATACCCTATTTATAGTGGTCACGTATCACAATTGTTGAGGTTCATAATGTAAGGAGTGGAAAACATTAATAAATAAATAAATTAACTGATTAAATTACACTAAGAGAATTTATTACTACACATAATTAATTTATTTAAAGAATTATTAATAAAAATATTTATTATTTATAATTTATATAATTGTTTTATTGTTATAAATAACTTTATTAATATTAATATTTATTTTGATAACAACATGGGAAACTTTTCTATTATTTATTATTTCTATTTCATGTTCAACGCTATTTCTACTAGTTCTTTTCTCAGAAAGACCCTCTCATATAAAATATGGATTCTACATCTATTTCATACTATTTAATTACATAATTAAATCCAATCATATTAATTAATTAATTACATAAATTTAATGTTTAATATAATATAAAATAATTAATATAAAAATTATTATATAGAATTTAAGAAAATTATTAATAGTAAAGAATATAATAATATATTTTTATATAATAAATTAAATAGAATTTATGTTTAACAATATCAATATTATTTTATTCTTTATCACAACAAACAAATCTTCCAGTTCTTATCCTGGGTTGTTAAGTCGTTGGCTTATCATACCAAAAATCGCTGGATCTGGATCAGCCCCCGTCAGTATCAAATCTTTACGATTTTTCCCCCCTGGGTTTTGCCTAAAAGGTTAGGTGTTAAATGATATTCAGATAGGTATGTTTTCCTTATTTTTAACACTTTAAGAATCCCATTTCGTAAGCCTTGTCTAAGAGAATTACAGTTTTCAGCTTCTCTTAGGAATGGCAAGGGTTGCGAGCGTCGACGCCGTACCGGTATGGCAGTCAAAAATATACCCATAATAATATATGGGGGAAACAAAAGTCTTCAGTCTTTAAAAAAAAAAAAAAAAAAAAAAAAAAGTAATTTAACAAATTAACTTTTAATACAAAAATTATTCTCTATAAAGGATATAAAATAATTCTGTGTTATATAATATTATATCTATTAAAATTTTTTAAATAAAATAATAAATATTCTATAAATTAAATAATTTTATTTTAATATTCTTTTTTAAAAAATAAAAATAAAGAATTAAAAAATATATAAAATACTAACAATTTAAAATACAATAAAAAGAAAAAAAAAATACTAAAAAATAGAAAAAAAAAAAAAAAAAAAAAAAAAAAGAAGAATAAAAAAAATAGAAATTGAATAAAATAAAATAATTTGATACGAATTAAAAATAAATTACAAATACATATTTTTTTTAATATTTTAAAATCAATAGGATGAAACAAATAATTACATTACAATTCAATACGACACATGTTATCAAAATAAAATTAAGACTATTATTATACCCCACACAAAAACTAAAAAAATAAAAGAAAAATAAAGATTTTTTTTTTTTTTTTTTTTTTTACAAATATAATTATTTCGAATCTTAGCTTTATTTATTTATTCATTTATTAATTACATGATTATTTTTTTTTAAAAAAAAAAAACACACAATTAATAAAAATGAAATATAAATATTATTTATCCAAATAGAGCATTATAATATTTAAAATAGTATTGTGAAATATACAACTAACCTCACCTCCAAATTATAATATTTCTGTTTAAATGAAATTTTTATTCAGAATTAGAGTTTGAATTGACTATCTGAAAGAAATTATGGTCTTCTCCTTCAGAGCATTGGTCCTACTTGCCTTTCTTATTATATTTTCACCATTGACACTCCTGGTTGGTTTAAACTTATGTCATTGGAATAACAACCCTTGTCGAGTACTGCCCTAGGCATAATTTCGGTAAAGAAAGCCGCAGATAGCACCAAGAATGGTTTTTTGAACATTCACCAGAAATGATTTTATTTTTATTTATTTCAATATTTGTATTTTATTTCATTATGCAAATTCTTTTTTTTTTTAATTTTTTTATTTTTTTTTCGTTATTTTGTACTATTTTATTTAATTTTTTTTTTAAATATTGCTCTTTTACTTTATTTTACTATATTTTATATTAATTCTATTAATATTTGTAATTTTATATTATTTTTTTTTTAGATTTAATTTAATTAAATTTAATTTAATTTATTTTATTTTATTCAATCTGTACTTTATATTTATATTTTAACTATTTATTTTATTTTATTTTATTCAATCTGTACTTTATATTTATATTTTAACTATTTATTTTATTTTATTTTATTCAATCTGTACCTTATATTCATATTTATACTATTTATTTTATTTTATTTTATTTTATTCAATCTGTACTTTATATTTATTATTTCAACTATTTATTTTATTTTATTTATTTTATATTATTATTTTTTTTACATTTTATTATTTATTATTTGTATTTTTATTAAATATCATTTAATTATTATTATTTTTTTTATTTTTATTAAATTTTATTTTATTTTATTCATATATTTTGTAGTTCTTACTACCATCTTAATGTCCATTTCGGCCACCAGCATTATTATGAACACCAGTATTAATGTGACCACCAGCATTATTGTGACTACTAGCATTATTATGACCACCCGCATTATTGTGACCACCACCTGCACCACCACCTAAATTTTTAATTTTATTTAGATTATAAGGATTGATGTCACTAGGTGTAGTAAAACTACTCATATAATTTGCTCTTTCATTATCATTAAATATAATGAGTGATTGTCCTCCTCCTATTCTTTCAGTACACTGGTAACTATTTAAGAAATCTTTATTAATAGCTGATTTATTACGATCATTAATAGCACCATTTTTTTTTAAAAAATTTTTATGATATTCATTTTTGTTAATCTGTTCAGGAGAAAGATATCTAAATTGATTAAATATTTGGTAAAATACATCGCATCTTCTTGTTAATGCTGTATATATTCCTCCTTTTACTCTTTCACTATTATCTCTTACTTCAAATTTAGTTTTTTTTTCCATATTTTCCGCTCTTTTAGATAAATCTCTAAAATAGTCATCAATTTCATAATATCTTGCTTTATCAGCTAACTCATTAAATATTTGAATCTCTGAAGTTCCATCTCCAATTTTATTGAAGTCTATATAGGCATAAATATGATCTCTATCATAATATAAAATTGCTTCTTCGTTTTTATTATTATTCAAGTTAATATCATATTCATTAAGTTTATTAAAAATTGCTTCGTTAGATATACATGATTGAATTACTCTCGTTATTTCATTTGAAATTCCATTTACCGTAAGATAGTTATTTAATTCAGCCAAATTGTATTTATATATTAGATCATTTTTATATCTTTCAAAAGAGGTTTTATCGGTTTCTAAGGGTTTCATACTATATCCTTTTAATAAATATTTTGAATTTATAAGACGAGATGTTTTTTCCACACTTTCTATATCTACTTCATCTCTTTTAATTGATGGATTATTATTTAAAATATGACGCTGGATCTCGGAATAATTTTCTAAATTTATTAATTCATCATTGTTTTCACCATTATCAGATAATAAAATAGAAAACATATTAATATAATCAGGTACTGTTTCTAAATAACCCAATTCTCTTATTCCAACGAATGGATTTTCTCCTTCAGTCACCAAAATATTATTTACATCAGAAGGAGTAAAATAATAGATTTCATTTTTGTCAAAAATCTCTTTTGCATCACTTCCTGAGTTACAATTATAAACATAATCTTTAAAGGTTTTGAATTCTTTAGGTAATCTGAAATAATTAGGATAATCCTTTATAGCTTTATCAATAGCTTTATATTGATGATCTAAAGCTACATATTTAAGTCTACTTTCAAGATTTAGTTTTTGAAAATCTTCAAGATATAATCCTCTTATTTTATCGGTGTTGCTTTCATCTACTGAATATTCATTTATTGTATTTAATATATCATTAAAAGCATTCATTAAAGCCGGTATATTTTTTGCATTTTCATAATGATGATCAATATCATCTATTTTTTGAACAATTAATTTTCTTAAATTATCAACATCAGTTTTCAGTTTATTGGATAATTTACGACCACCCCTACTTATTTTATCATTTTTAATATTTGATTTTAATAAATCGGAATATTGTTTTAAATATTTTATTCCATTTGGATCATTAATGATTTCCTCTTGTTCCACTTGACAAAAATCCTTAAAATTTAATCTAATATTTCCCTGGTGATATACATACTTATTTACAAAGATTATTTTGTTTTGTTCATGATTATCATTGAAACTTTTTAATTCTCTATTTTTAATGATTCCATTTTCATTTGAGTAATTGTTTTTTACAAAAGAATTTAACGATTCCTTCATTCCATAAATTAATTGTGAATTGCTTACAAAATTTTCATACGAATTTGGATCAAATAAATAATCCCTATTTTCATTATCAAATATATTTTCTAATTCTTTTGCAATTCTACATAAATTTTTAATATTAGGTAAAATACTTTTTTTTAAACTTTCATCTATTTTTAATTCTTTAAGTCCGTTCATGATAGCTTCATAGTTAGTAACTTCACTGTTATCATCATATTCTAATCTAGTATTAGTACCATCATCATTAGGATCATAAATACTTATTAATTCGCTTGCTGATGATAATAAGTCATAAATTTTATCATATGTATATTTAGAGTTAGTATCTATTTGAATTGGTATATAATTCCTAATATTAGCAATATCTAATTGATCTTCAGACTTAAAATATTTTCTATGTAATTGTACTAATGTGGAATAAAGGTGCTCCAATTTAACAATTTCTTCTTCATTTACATATTTAAATGCTGGTCTATCCTTATATTCAGCTTTAGCATATCTGTCTTTAAATCCAGCAATATAGGTATATAAAGGGTTAATAAAATATTTTATGCTATTCACAGCAGTAAGAGAAGGTCCAATTCTCTTATATTCTACAATTAGAGATTTCACATATTCTGAAGTTGTTTTAAGAATGAAGCTATCATTAGTATTACCATTAAATGGATATACTCTTTTTTCTAAATTTTTATTATTTATAATTTCCATAAAATTTTTATAGGACCTTTCAATATCAAAATCTACAATTATTGATGAATTAATAGAACATTGATTATTATTTTTACATTCATTTATATCAATATCAATATTATGTAAAATATTTTTTGTAATTGTGTATTCAGTATAGTCATTAATTAATTCAGAATCATTGTTATAATGAAATATACCTCCATCATATTTAACCGTTTTTTTCAATATGATAATTTCAAATAATCGATTAATAATGTAAATATCAATATCTGGTAATAGTTCAATTTTTTCTTTATTTCTTTTAGAAATTGTTGTTTCTGCGTTGCCTTCACTGTTTTCGGCATTATAAAACTTTCTTGCTTCTATGAATCTTAAGGCAAGTTCCTCAATATGAGCAAGATGATCATTTGTATAACTACATAAAATATTATCATTTTGTGTTTTAGATTTTACAAAACTAATATTTTGATTATCGGTATCATCATTAACAGGTTCAACACTCACTAAATAAGAATTAAAGATATTTATAATAATATTGGAATTATAAGTTCCATCATCTTGATTTAGATCATAAAATTGTAAAAGTCTTTCATCTAACTCGTTCACTTTTTCTTTATCTTCATCTTCTATTTCTTCGAATTTATATCCATAATATTCAGGATTATAAGTAGCAACATCGTCTTCATAAATAAGACCGCATTCAGCAAGTAATCCAATACCTTTTTCAATAACAATTTCATTTTCTTTTCTTTTCTTAATATTTTCTGAATTAATAACATAATAATTATTAATATAATCAAATGATACAGAATTATAAGTACTGTCATGTTCATTTAATTTAAAATTATCATTTTTATCTGATTCAAGAGTGAAGGCATGATATACATTTCTTAATTTGTTATTAATAATAATAAACGAATAATTGTACATATTTTCATCATTATCATTATAAGTATAACGAACAATATTAAATGAAATATCTTGTAGGGTTTGATTATCTTCATCTTGAAATTGGTTGATACAATCCTCAGTTTTTGCACATTGAATACCAATAGCCTTATACAATTTAGGAAGGGATTCATCATCATTCCATTTTTCTTTAAATTCATCTGGTAATTCATTAAATTTATTAATATCAATATTTGATACATCTTCAGATTTCAATGAATTAATAAATTCTTTTAATGCATTATTTTTTTCTGTATCGGTTGATAAAAATAGTCTTCCATCATATTTAGGATCTTGTAATAAATTTGAATTTTGGGAAGGATTAATTAATGCATTAATTAAATCATTTTCATTAATTATTTTTTTAATTAAAGAATCATCCAAAATAATATCATCTTCTCCTCCAGTTTCAAAAGTATTATAAAATGTGGCAAACGCTAATTTATATATTTTAGAAAATTTTTCAGTAAGTTCATCAGGCTCTAAGTTTCGTAAACTAGGAATTATATCCACAATACTAGCATATTCTTCAGGTTCTCCACTACCTTTAATATTAATTGAGAGTGGGTTTCCATTTATATCTTTTACTATATTTCCTATAATATCATTTTCTTCACAGAGATCACTCCAAGAACCCGAAGATAAAATTAACAAAGCAATTTGGTCGGGATGATAGTCAGGAATTAAGCAATATATTTTAATGATAAAAATCACTAAATATGAAATGAATAATAATTTCATTATCAAATCAAATAAATAATCTAAACTAAATATTATTTATTTATTTATTTATTTATTTATTAATTTATTAATTATACAATTTATAAAGTGTATAATATATTTTATTTATATTCAAAGAATTTTACTAATATTTATTTATTTTTTCTATTTATTTTTTATTTTAAACTTTAAAAAAAAAAAAAAATAAAATAAAATAAAATAAATTTAGCAACTTTTATATATTTTTTTTTTAATACTAAATCTATATTAAATAGTATAAATGTGGCGTATTGAATAATTTAATATATTCTACAAAATAAAAAATTTGCGAAATGCAACTCTCCCCTCAAATATCAATATTGCAAATGATATCAATATTATTAAAAAAAAGATTTTAATATTAGTCACATTATTTAATCAAAAATGGGACTTATATGTTTATTAAGTAACAAATTATTATGTATTAATAAAAATTCATTAAGTATATTATTCTTAAACTTTTTTTTTTTTTTTCGTTTAATGTATATGCATCTAATTTATTTTAGATTTATTATTATTAATATAATATTATTTAACAAAATTACATTTTTAATTAGAATAAATGACTTTTTTTTTTTTTTTAACAAAATTACATTTTTAATTAGAATAAATGACTTTTTTTTTTTTTAATAAAATTACATTTTTAATTAGAATAAATGACTTTTTTTTTTTTTTTTACATTTTTGTATTCATTCTTGAAATAAAAAAGAGAAAAGAAAAAAGAAAAAAGAAAAGAAAAAAAATTTTAAATTTTATAATTACCATTTATTTCTAAATAAACTACAATATCAATCTATCAAATATGAATCATACAATTATTTATCTTTTCGATAATTTTTGTGATAAATTCTAAAACTATATTTAAAATGAATAATGATAATTACTATATGCTAATAACTTAATTAGATTTTTAGAAAATATTTTTATTGGTTAAAAAATTTCTGTTTTGTATTACAAATTTTAAAAAAAAAAAAAAAAAAATTAAAAATTTATTAAATATTTTTTTTAAGAAATGTATCATCTAACTATAAATTATATTAATTAATCAAATTCATATTATATTGTCAAAGAAATGAAGGCGTCCAAAATGAAACATTCCATTTTTGGAGAAGCAAAAAACAAATGTCACAAATATTAAATAAATAATAAATAATTAAATAATAAATAATAAATAATAAATAATAAATAATAAATAAATAATAATAAATATTAAATAAATATTAAATTTTAATATTAAATAATTAATAAATAATAAATATTAAATAATAAATATTAAATAATTAATTAATAATAAATAATAAATAATAAATATAATAAATAATTTATAAATAATAAATAATAAATAATGTAATAAATAAATAATAAATAATAAATAATAAATAATAAATAATAAATAATAAATAATAAATAATAAATAATAAATACATTTTTAACAATTTTTTTTTATTTAATATTTTTTATTTATTTATTAATTTTATTTATTTATATGTTTATTTTTTAAAATATTTTAAGCCACATTTTGCGAAACACACAATTGCGAAACTCACACCTCCCTGCAAATAAATAATTTGTTATACTAAAATTTGATATTAACTACTTCGATTCCTCATTAAAAGATTTAAATTCATATTTTTTAATCAATTGAGTTAAGTTTATTGTAGATATTAGATTTTTATATTTATATTTATAATATTCAAGTAAATTTATAATAAAATCATTGTAGAAAAAAATTATAATCTTCTATAAATTATTCTAAAAATATTCTAAAAAAGGAATAAATTAAAAAAATTAATAAAATAAATAAATCAAAAATGAGTAAAAAAAAAAAAATAAAAAAAAAAAAGAATATTATATGTACAAATACTAAATATTATTGGTTTAAAAGTAATATCATAAACTACAAAATAATAATGATATAAAATGTTTTTCAAACCTTAATTAATATAAAATAGTTTTAATTTTTCAAATATAAATTAATGTTATATATCAAATTTAAATCTAATGATTTTATAATATTTTCGATATATGGCTTGATTTCTATATATTAATTATACTTGTAATTAATAATAATAAAATTTTTAACATAAATCAATTGTTTTAATTATTCTTTTTATTTATATTTTTATTTATATAACTATTAAATATTTCCTTAAATAATAATTATTAATGTTTAATATACTTAAAGTATAAAAATTCATTCAATAGTTTATTTTAATCCCAAAATCAACTAATTAAATAGTTAATTATAACTAAATAAAAATAAAGCATTTTTCTGAATTAAGAGTAATGTGTAAGAAAGTTATTAGACAGTTTTTAAATGTGAAGTCTAAGTATAAATATTTTACTTGAATAAATATATGTAATCATAATAATAAAATTAAATAAATAAATAATACTTTAATAAATTAATAAATAAATTCTAACATCAATAAACTTCTAAATAATTTAAATATAAAGAAAATAAAAACTTTGATAAAAATCTCAATATTTGTTTATTTATAAGCTTTATTTATTTGAAGCAAAAGACTTATTTTTTAAGAATACATAATTTAATGATATTTATGTATATAAAATACATTTGATGGATCATACATATTTCAATACATTAAATACATTTTTTCATATTAACTATATAAAAGAGGCTAATGAAAATAAAAATTTTTTAAAACCATATTCATAAACTATATAAATAAACTATTCAATATTTAAAATTATAATAAAAGTTGTTAATAAAATAAAAATATTAATTAAAATGTTAATTAAAAATTTTTTTAAACTAAAAATATTAATTTTTTTCTAACAAACTTTAATAAATAAAATTATTTATAAATTAAATTTTCAATTAATCTTGTATTATCCGCTTATCCGCAATAAAATATTATATTTTATTTAATTTAATTAAATAAATTAAAAAAAAAAAAAAAAATTTTAAAATATAAATAATGAAATCATCCATAATATCTCCATCTCAATTCTAAAAGAAAAGAATAAACAATTATTTTAAGATTTAATTTTTTTTTTTCTATCTTGTGGATAATGTGAAAAAATAATAATAATGATTTGAATTAGAATTTAGAATATTAATAATATATTCCCATATCATAAATATATGCTATAGATCAATAAATTATTATGTATTTCACATTTTAATGTAAATTTTTATATATTTTTATCATAAATAATATAAAGTAATTATAGTATAATGGAATTAAACTTAAAATTAGATAAATAGTATAAATAACAAAAAGATAAATAAATAATGGTTAATTCTTTATCTAAGAATACAGCCAAAACTATATTTAATAGTAAAACAAATAATAGAAAAATTATTCCATTAAATTATTTAATAATAAAATAAAAGTAATGTAATTAAAAATAATTTATCAAATAAACTTTGAATACAAGAATTATTCTCTAAAAAGGATATAAAATAAATTTGTGTTATATTATGTTATATTTACTAATAATTTTTTAAACCAATTAATAAATATTTTATAAATTAAATAATTTTATTTTAATATTCTTTTTTTAAAAAAAAAGTTTATAATACATATATAATTAAATTTAAAATAAATTAAAAAATGTATTTTTTTTTTTTTATTATTATACTATTAAAACTGATACATGAAATGTATTTTTTTTTTTTTTTCATAAAATTAATTTTTTTTTTTTTTTTTTTTATAATTTTTTCCACTTTTTTCCATTTTTTTCTACTTATTTATACTAGAAAACTTTATTTATTTTATTTATTTTCCTATCCCTATAATTATCTGAATTGTATTTATCATTCGATTCCGTTACATATCGTCTACTACAAAGAGAAGAAGTTTGCCTTGTCCTTTCAAATTATAATTGATGTTATAATTTATTATATAGAATAATTAAATTTCTTTACTTTTTTTTTTTTTTTTTTTTTTTTTTTAGAAAATTTTAATAGTAAATAAATTAATAAATTCTATTATTTATTATTAAAATTTTAAATATGAATTAACAAAAAGGTTACACAGAATTAAGTTGGATATTAATATCAAAGCATTAAAACTTGTGAAGTTAATAAAAAATTTTTATTAATATTTTATAACAATTTTAGTATAAAAATTATTACATTAAATAAAACAATAATTTCAACTGTCGTTTTCATCAAGTTAAATTTCTCTCACTTAATCAAAATTATTTAATAATTTTAATTTCTCTCTTTTCTCATACCATCATAAATTGTGATGTTGTTCTGGAAGTGGCGTTGTTATTAGGTAATTAATTACTTTTTAATTTATTTTATGATTGACATATGAATAAAGGTGGTTAGCTATTAAAAAACCAAATACCAAAATTTTAAAAGTAAAAAAAAAAAAAAAAAAAAAAAAAAAAAAAAAAATATAAAAATATTATTATAAATATTTCAAATTAATTATTTATATATTGAATACAATATAAAATAATTTATTTAATATAATATATATCATTCACTAAAAAAAAAATGAATTATACATAAAGTTACATTAAAGTAATATTATATGCATACTTTTCCATAAATATGAATAATAAAATATATATTAAAGTATCTATTTTATTATAGTAACATAATTATATTTTAATTATAATATATTAATATTAGTACATCCCCCCTACGTACACTCAATAAAGGATCGTGCCTGTAATTGAGTGATCTACTACTACCACTAGAAGGAAAGAAAAAAGCCTAACCTAAAGGTTAAAGCAGCATTAAAACTCCAAGGGGTCACTCCTCGAATAAATACAAAACTGATCTGGTTTCTCGGCCAAAACCACACACTTCGGAACTCGAGTAGGACAAGTTAAATTTTCAAAATTTAACAAAAAATTTTTTTCAAAGAAACAACTTTGGAGAACAAAATTTTATGTCAATTTACAATATTCTATTCCAAGGGGAACTCTGGGATATAGAAGAAGAAGACTACTATAACTATTTTGATAACATCACGTACTTCAAAGAGTGCTCTGAAGTTGAGATATATCAATACGGAAACGCAGAAGTACAAAAAAAAGTATTTTATAATAACTTTCAATTAATATAAAAGAAATATTAATTTTTTAAAATATACTTTAATAGGATAAAAAATTACTTTAATATATATTGTTAAAAATATATTTTAATATAAAATTTAATCAATGATTATCCAATATTTTACAAATACATAAATACTATAAAACATGCTTAAGTTATAATTCTAAATTTTTTTTTTTCACTTTAACAATAAAAACCTTAATATATATACGCTCATACATACTTAGTTATATATATTTAAAATAATAAATATTAATATATAATAAAGGAATATTAAAACATCTTTACTTAAACATAATTATAATATTATCTTAATATTGTGTTTCTCTTAATTGTGTGTTTATTAACAGATTAAGAGTCTCAATCTCAACCGATTGAGATAGAATGAAAGTACTAATATCTACAGTAATATATATACTTATTTAAGACAAATAAATATAAATTCATACTAATTTATTTTTTTATTTATTTTAAATAATAAAAATAAAATAAAATTAATAATAATATATAAATTAATAATAATTCAACAAAATTTCCAATTCTAAACAAAAACATTAAAAAATAATTTCTTACGAGTTATTAAAATAATATGATAATATAAGGAGCCGAATAATCAATAATAAAATTAAATTATAGTTTTAAAAGTTTAAACAGAAATTGACAGTAAATTCAAAAACTAATAAGCTGAATAAAAGATAAAAAAAAAAAAAAAAAAAAAAAAAGAGTCAGCTATTAAAAATATAAGCTGAATACTATAATCAATAGAGTCAGCTATTTAAACTATAAGTTGAATAAAAAGATAAAATGTCAGCTATCAAAAGTATAAGCTGAGTACTATAACTAAATAAAGTCAGCTATTTAATTTATAAACTGAATAAAAATAAAAAGTCAGCCATCAAATACATAGGCTGAGCACAATTATTAATAAAGTCAGCTATTTAATTTATAAGTTGAATAAAAGAAGTCAGCTATCAAAGACATGAGCTGAATATCAATAAAATTATTAAAAGGTCATCCATGTAATTAATAATAAATTAAATAAAATTAAGTCAGCTATCAAGTATATAAGCTGAATATTAAAAAAAAAAAATAATAAAGTCAATTTCCTATCTATAAACTAAACTTTAAAATTATAATGCCAGACATTCACATAAAAATAATAATAATTAAAACATCAATAATACTAACTCTACAAAATACAATAAGTTAAAATATAAATAAACATAATTCAAATTAAAGTTTATACAATAAATAAATAATAATATAAAATTGGTCAAATCAAAAAATAAATAAATCACTTTTAATATAAACAAATATCATAATAAAAATTTAAAATATTTTTATAAACAACTCACCAATAGTTAGATTTTTAATATAAATTAACAATAAACATATGATATAAACATGACAATCAAATAACTATTTTTCATAATTAAAATCAACAAATGATCAATACTATAACAAAGAAAATATTAATAAAATAATAACGACAATATAATTTTGTTAATATTAATTTATTTATAATATATTGATTCATGTTTAATATAAACAAAATATACAGATGTCATCTGGTTAATCACTTTATATATAAATAAAAATTATTTTAACGTTCCAATTATAAATATTAATTTAATAAATCATCAACCAAACATAATATTGAGATAAATCATGTTTCTAAAAATAATAACCAATATTTTTTTTTTAGTAAAATTAATATATTATATGAATTCAAATAGTACTTTTTAGAAATATAAATAAAGTCAAATTATTTATATATTTTTTTATTCAAAATTACTTAAAGAAAGCCATAAAAAAATTAATAAGCAACTATATTTCATAATAACTTTTTTTTTTTTGGAATTAAACGAACATGAGCAAAAATAACTTAAGAAGTAATACTAGAAATAGTATCAATTCTACCCAAGACCAAATAATAAACATCAGTGAATATGAACCCACACAAAAAGGGGTTCACTTTTAACTACAGTGAAAACTTTAACCATATTACGGAATTGACAACAGATAACTTTGTTAACTGGAAAACAAATATCCTCTATCTCCTTTGTATTAATATTCATGATGACTACATAAGTCATGAAAAAGTGAAAAAGATAAGAGAGATATAACAGAAAGCATTGAAAAATATACAATTGATAAATTCGATAATTCGCTCGTGTACGAAATCGGAACGAGCAAAAAAAGATATTAAAAATGATATATTAGTAAAATGGATCATAACAAATAATCTTGGTGAGAACACCAAGAAAATATTGGAAAGTCAAAGCGAAACGGCTTTCCAATTATAGGAACTACTCAACAAGTCTTTTACTATAGGACCTGAACAAAGAAAAATGGTCCTAAAAGACAAAATCAATAAATTGAAATATAATTTAGAAGATGATGTCCATATTTTCTTAGCTGTCTTACAAAATCTCCTGGACGAATTGGAAAGAATAGACTCCGACATTAATGACAATATTAAGGTCGGTATTTTGAATCGAGCTCTCCCTGAAAACATTAGATTTATTAATGTTTTCCAATACAATAATAATTGGACAAAATGCTGCGACTATGTCAAAAAGGATAATACCAGATATTTTTTTCTCCAATATCAGGGAAACAACTTTAATCGAACAAAACCCAAAGAATATATTTAGTTTAGAAAATGGACGAAAAATCTCTAAACCTAAGAAAATAAAATACAAGAAAAGAAAAAATGGAAAATGCTACCTTTATGGAAAGTTCGGACACTACCGAAAAGACTGCTTAAAAAACAAATTCAATAAAAACAAAAGAAACAACAAACAACATAAAAGAAAAGGTAATACAAAAAATAATTCAACAAAGAAAAACCAAGAGAAGGTCATGCAAATCTATTAAACGATAAAAAGGATTATAATGAAAACTACCAAGAAGACTTCTCAAGAGATTATAACTCAGACAACTGTTTTGAATTAAACAGTTTAGAGATTAACAAGCCAACAAAAATTGATATAAGAAGCAACAATAATAATATTACACAATGGATTCTGGATTCCGGTGCCTCAATTAATGTAACAAATAACATTAATATATTATCAAACATCAGAAAAGAAAAAACAAAAATATCTCTTGCCATTGGAAAGGAAACATATGCTAACTACATTGGTGATTTCAACGCATATATAAATAATCATAAATTTATTTTAAAGAACGTTCATTATTCTAAATTTGTCAAGAAAAATTTAATATCGATCAATCAATTAATAACACAAAATTATATGATCGTTTTCGATAACTATAAAAACTCACAAATCGCAATCATCTATGACGACAAAGGTAATAGAATATATCAATCAGCAACAGACAATAAAAATATATTTAATAACAATAATTTCGAAAATTTGAATGAAATTAATGGAACGTATATCAACAATCAACAAAAATTTTGATCTTTGGCATAGACGCCTGGGTCATTTCGACATTACTAAAATAAAAGATAATTTAAAAAATACCAATACAAATCACAAATGCCAAATATGTTCCAATTCAAAAATTAAGGAACAAACCTTTCAAAAGATCAATTAATAAAACAAAACACATTTTTTGAACTTATACATCTTGATTTAGTGGGCCCCGTATTGCCATCCTTAAATAAAAATATATACTTCCTCACAATCCTGGATGACTTTTCTAGATATGGCTGGGTCTTATTTCTACAACATAAAAATGAAACATTCAATAAATTTATTATTTGGTACAAAGAAGTTTTAAACATCTTCAGCATTAAAATCAAAAACATTCGATCAGATAATGGAAGAGAATTTTTTAATAATAATTTCAAAATATTCTGTCAAAATAATGGCATAATACAACAATACACTATATACCATATAATCCAGCCCAAAACGGGAAAGCGGAAACGATTCAATGGCATACTTATATCTTTCGCAAAAGCTCTACTAAATGAATCAAAACTTTCTCATAATTTTTGGGAATTTGCTGTCGATACAGTAAATTATATTCACAATCGTTTACCCCATCAGGGTATAAATAATAAAATACCATTTGAGATTCTATATAATAAACCTGTTGATTACAGCATATTTAGAGTTTTTGGATGCAGAGTATTTTTCTTTATACCAAAAGAACTACGATCCAAATTCGATAGTAATTCACACCCTGGAATTTTCTTAGGATATTGCAATAACCCATCATCTTATAAAATCCTTGATTTAACCAACAATAAAATCGTGCTATCTCGAACTGTCCAATTTTTTGAAAACGATCCTGGAAATTTAGTCTTACTAAACTATAATTCCAATAACGAATTCAGGGTGAATGATTACTCAGTCAAAAATTTTTTTCAAACAATAATTATAACCATTATAATTATCAAAAATACAACAACAACAACAATCACAACTATCAAAACATCTATAATAATATTAACGATTCACAATATAATATTAATATTTTAAGAAATAAAAATAAACATAAAACTTATAAAAAAACAAAAACAAAATAAAAATGATAATCCAGAAAATAATAATAATTCAGAAAATGACAACATTACTTCAAATAATATCAACATCAATAATGAAAGCAACATTAACAATACTAATAATAATATTTTCAATAATAACAATAAAAATAACACTAATAATCAAAGTGATATCTATATCAATGATTCATCAATCAGTAATAATAATAAATTAAACAACAATAATATTTGCAACACTAATACAAAGGAACTATAGAAATAATGAATTTAATAACAATAATATTACCAATAATCATAATAAAAATTATGATAATATTCCTAATAAAAATACAACTGAAGAATCTAATATGGAAACTACAATTAATTACGTAAATAAATTAAACAATATTAATAGCAATAAAATTGAAATATCCCACTATCAACACAATACAACAAACAATAATATAAATAAAAGAAACATTAATTATGAAGCAAAAGCATCAAACAAAAGAATAAAATATAGTGATAAGAATATATCAAAATTAAATGAAGAAAACAATATATACAGAGAACCATATAACTTTAAAGATATATTTAATCTTAAAGATAAAGAGCAATGGATGGAAGCCGTAAATGAAGAATTAAAAAATATGGAAAAGCTAAATGTTTTTCAGATTGTAAATTCAGTTCCAGAAGGATCTAACGTTATATCATCGCGTTGGGTATTTAAATATAAAAGAGACTCAAACAGTAATATAATAAAAAAAAAAAGCAAGATTAGTTGCGAAAGGTTCTACGCAGCAGTATGGAATTGATTTCAAGGAAACGTTTGCTTCAACTTTAAAACAAGATACAATAAGGATTATCACAGCAATAGCTGTTCAGCATAATTTTAATATCGAACAAATAGACATTAACTCCGCATATCTTAATGCAGATTTAAAAGAAGATATATATATGAAATCTCCCGAAGGTCATCATTCATTCAATAAATGTTATTGGAAGCTTAAAAAGGCCCTTTATGGCTTAAAGCAAGCTGGAAAAGAATGGAACGAAAAATTGAATAATGAGCTTCTTAAATTAAATTTTAGAAGAGCTAAGAGTGAACCTTGTGTTTATATTAAGACAGATAGGAAATAATAAAACAATATACATTTTGTCGGTATACGTAGATGATATATTAATTGCCGGAACAGATCATGAAATCAAAATTGTAAAAGATTCAATAAAAAGAAAATTTAATATTAAAGATATAGGTAATGTAGAATTCGTTGTAGGAATTAAATTTAATAAGATCAGAAATGGTTATATTTTACATCAAATAAGATATATTAACGATATATTATTCAAATATGAAATTAATAAACTTACACCATCAAAAAATTTAATACCAGTAGAAAATAATAAATTGAAATGCATAAAATTTAATGAAACGAAATACAGAAGTGCCATTGGGAACCTATTATATTTTGCTATCTGTACCCGACCTGATATCCTATTTGCTGTGAGCAGAGCAGCAAGAAAATCCAATAACCCTAACTCAGAGGATTGGAATAATGTTCTTAAAATATTCAGATACTTAATGTACACAAAAAACTATGGTATAAAAATTGAAAAAGGTATAAACCTTAAGGTTTATGTCGACGCAGATTTCGCTGGAGACTCAATCACAAGAAAATCTACTTCAGGATTACTGATGATGATGGGAAAAACGCCAACCAGTTGGTTCTCGAAATTGCAACATTGCGTTTCTACCTCAACGGCCGAAGCTGAGTATTATAGTTTGAGCGAATGCGCAAAGCATTCATTATGGTATAAGAATTTATTAAATGAACTTTGAATAAAAATTAATAATGTAAAAATTTTCGTCGACAATAAAGCAACAATATATAATTGTGAGAATCAGTCAATTAATCCCAAGTCGAAACACATTGATATTAGGTATCATCATATTAGAGACCTTGTCAATAAAAGATTAATTAAATTGAATTATATAAGCACTAAAGAAAATTTAGCAGACGGATTCACGAAATACTTAAACAATACTTTAATGGATAAATTTAGAATTTCCCTTCTTACAAAAATTGAATAATATAGTGTAAAATGCGCCATCAATTTTTTTTTCTTATATATAATAAGTTTTTTTTTTTTTTTTATTAAGAAAGCTCTCCTAATCAAATTAAAAGTAGTAAAATTTTTCAAAATCTAACTTCATTTTTTTTTTCTTTACATCAAGTTTTTTTTTTTTGAAGTAAGATTTTAGGGTGAATGTTAAAAATATATTTTAATATAAAATTTAATCTATAATTATCCAATATTTTACAAATCCATAAATACTCGAAATACTATAAAACGTGCTTAAGTTATAATTCTAAACTTTTTTTTTTCACTTTAACAACAATAAAAACCTTAATATATATACGCTCATACATACTTAGTTATATATATTTAAAATAATAAATATTAATATATAATAAAGGAATATAAAAAAAAAAAAAAAACATTGATAAAATGAAATAATTGAAAAGTAAATTAATTCTGATAAAACAATTAAAAATATTAAGTGTCATTGAAATTTAAAATATAATTTTGACTTAATGAAATAAATTGATAAAATATTTATACTTTATGTTATAATATATTGTGTTAATAAAACTTTCGTTATATTAGTAGCAAGTAAATTTTATAATTATTAAGTACATTCTTTTAATTTTTTTTTTTTAATAAAATATTTTATTTAAAAGACCTTTTGATTCAATATAGATAAGTCTTTACTGTATAAAATATATATATATATAACTTTACAAACAGAATAAAACTTTGTTCGATTTCATATTAAAAATAATAAATAATGTTAATAAATTAATATTGATTATTTATTTAAATGAATAATAAACCACTTTCATTATATAATTTAAGGAGCTATTATTAAATATTAAATTATCATTGACTTTAAATATATAAAAAAATTTTAATAAATTTATTTTAAAGATATTTATAAGGTATAATATTTTTTAAATATATAAATATATATAAAATTAAAATATAAATAATTCTATAAATAACTTATAAAATATAATAAAACTATATATGCTTACTCAATCCATTTTGTATGACTAATGACTATGTAATTTTATTTAGAGTATCGCTTATTTAAATAATTATTTTCTTTATTTAATTTTAACTTTTAATGTAATAAAGTACAAAATTTATGTATAAGAAATTGTTTAATAAAATATAATTTAATTATATTTTTATGTATTACATTTAATAAAAAAAAAAAATACATAATTAAAAGATAACATATATGTAAAAAATTATATTTATTTCAAAATAAATATATTAAAAAATTAAAAAAAACAAATTTTAATTAAGCATAGAAAAATTTAATATGATAAGGAATAAAAATAAGTTCAAAAGTTTAAAAAAAAATTCGGTAGGATGTATACTATTTGAAGTAAAATGATGACCAGTTAAATCTAAAATAATAAAACAAAGAAGTGACACCTTTAAAATATATCTATCTAATGAATTACAATAAAGATTATCATCATTTGAATTTCTTACTAAGGATTCAGTGTTCGGAACTGTACTGTTAGTAAATATATATCGAGTTACATTATTGCATAATAATACTTTTTTTTTTTTTTTCAGATAAAAAATCAAATATATTTTATGCTATATTTGATTACTTTTTAAGTAGATAAATTAATAAAAAAAAAAAAAAAAAAAAAAAAAATTTTAAATAATAAAATAAAAATAATAGTTAAAAATTAAAATATATATATATATAATTATTGATAATTTTAATTTTAAAATATATACTTTGTATTATTTTACTTTTATTTAATTTTTTTTATTATTTTTATAGACTTTAGATAATAGATCTATGTTTTTTTAATTTTTTTTTTTTTTAAAAAATATTAATAAAAAGATATTAAAGGATTTTAATATTAAATATAAACTTTAAATAGGTTATATTTATATTATTCACAAAATATCAATTTTATTCCATTTTATTCTATTTTTTATACTTTTTATTTTTATTTATTTTATTATTTAATAATTTTTTTTTTGTTATTTAAAAAATAATAAAATATTAATTATTATTATTATATTTAATTTTATATTTTATTACATCTTATTTAAAGCATTACTTTAGTATATTTCAATGAAAATATAAAAATGTAATATAATTTAAAAACAAATAAAGTAATAAATAAATATAAAATTAATAATAAAATTATTAATATATAGTATAATCCTCAAGCAACTACTATTATATTAATAGATAATATTTTACTTATAAATATTATTTATAAAATATTAAAATATTTTATATATTTTTGTTCGTAAAATTTAATAAATATTAAATTTTCATATTTAATTTTTTGAGAGGTAATATTCACTCTTCATATTCTATTCCATCCTCATAGTAATCACGAATATTACTACTTAATTCGTTTTTAATAGCCTTCATAACTAATTCATTAGCGAATATATAAAGAGAATACCAATCCTTATCACCGTAGTCTAGACTAGTAACACCGACCATAGAGCTATATGTAATTGTGTCATCTTCTGGTAAAAAGATATAGTTAGTTGGAACATCGTTTTCTTTAAATTCTTTAAGTTGATTTTCACTAAATAAATCAAGATGTTTATCCATAACAGCCTTTACTTTATTAGATAAATCAATAGTAGCTAATTTATCTATAAAGCATTCATCGTTACAATCATGTCGGGTTAGTTTTAAATAATTTTCAAAAAAGCTAGGATACTTTTCCTTGAGATATTTTAGAGTTTCCTTATTTTTTTCAGTAGGATCAACTTTTACAAAAACAAGATATGGAATTAAATGTTCATTTGTTTCATCATCAATTGGTGATATTGAAGTTGGTAAAGAATCTTCAGTTGAGGAAGTAGTAGTAGTTGTAGTAGTAGTAGTAGTAGTAGTAGTAGTGGTGGTTGTGGTTGTGGTAGCAGAAGTAGTAGTAACAGCAGGAGTAGTAGTAACAGCAGGAGTAGTAGTAACAGCAGGAGTAGTAGTAGTAGTAGTAACAGCAGGAGTAGTAGTAACAGCAGGAGTAGTAGTAGTAGTAGTAACAGCAGGAGTAGTAGTAACAGCAGGAGTAGTAGTAGTAGTAGTAACAGCAGGAGTAGTAGTAACAGCAGGAGTAGTAGTAGTAGTAGTAACAGCAGGAGTAGTAGTAACAGCAGGAGTAGTAGTAGTAGTAGTAGTAGTAGTAGTAGTAGAAATAGTAGTAACTGGAGCTAAAACTGTTGTCAAATATGTAGTACTAGTAACTTCATCTTTTTCAGTAACAATTACTGTATTAATTTCAATATCTGAATCAATATCAGAATCAGAATTAGAATCAATATTTAAAGGATTGAAACCTTCTTTTTTAGAATTTTTATTATTTTCATTATTATCAATGGAATCTAAATTACCCTTAGACTTATTGTTATTATGGGACTTTACAATACATTTTCTGGAATTGACATAAGATAATAAATATACAAATATTATGAATATAGCTAAGACATTATATTTTTTTAACATTTTTAAAACAAATTTTCAATTTTTAATTATTAGATGGTGTAATAAGTATATTAATAAAATATTAAAATTATTATTATTTTTACTTTTAAGTATTAACTTTTTTTATAATTTTTATTTTAATAATTTTATTTTTTTTTATTTTTTATTATTTTTTATTTTTTTTTATTTTTTTTTATTATTTTTTATTTTTTTTTATTTTTTTATTTTAATTTTTTTCTTTTCTTTCTACGTTTTACTTTATTTTATTTACCAAATTTATTTGAAATTTATTTTAAATTTAGTAAATTTTGTGTTTTTTTTTTAAAAAAAAAGAGAACAAAATTATTATTAATTATCAATTTTTAGCATACATATATAAATTAAAAATTAATTAAAAAGAAAACCACAAATTATATATAAAAAAAAAAAAAAATTGATTTACGTAGTATAAACCTTATTAAATATATTAATTTAATTAATCTTATTGGAATATTTTCAGTATGTGAACCCTTTAAAAATACGGTTTTTATTTTTATATTAAATAAAATACAGAATTACAAATAATTTTTAAAATTATTTTTTTTTTTGAATATAATTACTGAAAAAAAAAAAAATTTGGCAAAAATTCGTTTTAGTTTGTAAAAGTTATATTATATCTTAATACAAAAATAATTTTTTAGCTACTTAGTACATTAATAGAAAAGTCAAATATTTTAAGTAGAGTAAAAATTGTAAAATCATTCAAATATAGGTAGAATTAATTTTTAAATTTTAATAATTATTATTATTATTATTTTTATTATATCAAAAATTTTTATTATTTGTTATCTTCAATTTGTACTACCTCTTTATATTTTACACAAAAAAAATTTTAATCAATAATTATAAAAAAAGTATTTAATATTAAGTTTTGCTATTTGATTTATTTTTATAAAATGGATAAATGTATTTTAATTTTATTGTTTTATATTAAAATATATTTATTAAATATATTATGAAAAATATTTTAAAATTTATTAAAAAAGAAAAAACACAAAATAAAAAAAAAAGAAAAAAAGAAAATTAAATAAAAAATAAAATAGTAATATGTACATTAGATGAAACGGTTAAATAAAATATCATAAAGCGGAAATAATACTATGCTTCGAAGCTATATAAATAAAAATTTTATTCGTCTTCTTATAAGAATCAAAGGACTGATTATTTATTTTGTAAATAACAAAAGTTAAGTAATATTTAATATAATAAAATATGTAAATAAAAATTAAAAGGCATATATATATATATTTTATTAATTATTATTATAAATATTTCTTATATATTAATAATACATTTTGAAACTGTAATAAATGTTTATTTTTTTTTTTTTTTTAATTAAAAAATATTTAATAAACAAAATCTAAGAAATAAATATATATTAAATATTATAGATTTTATTTCTAACAATTTCTTGGCTAAATTTATAAATTAAAAATTTTGATATTTTCTTTTAATTTTTTTTTTTTTTTTTTTTTTTTTTTTTTTTTTTTTTTAAATATTTAATATTAAAATATATTTTAAATTATATGATTATTATTATTATTTTCAATTACTTATAAATTTTCTTCTTTAATAATAAATTTATGTTAATTAAGAAATGGTGTAAAAGCATAAATTTATGTATTAATCTAGTTTTTATTGTATTTCTTATTAGAAATTAATTTATATAATTTTATTATTTAATTTAAACATTAATGAAAATAAATTAATATTTATACTTTAATATAGGAAAACTTTATTATAGTAAATCATTATAAAAGAGAAAAATATTTAGAAATAGTTTTATTTCTTTGTCCAAGAATAAGAAATAGTAGATTACAGTAATTCTTGAGATCAAAATATGAAAATAAATATGAATTTTAGGAATAAAGGTTAGTTTTATATTTTAAATAATAATAAGTAAATGTCATTCTTCTAAATAAATAAAATTTAAATAAAATAATTTTTATAAAATACATTAATTGTATCCCCCCAATCCAAAGTAACAAACCTTAAAAGAATCGAACCTGAACTTTGTACTTTATCAGTATCCTAAATCTTTCCGTATTTTGTGGGGATTGCAGAGTTTCTAACAAACGTAATACCTTTAATTTGTCGATCTTTTAGATTGATGATGAAATGATATTCCGTTGAATCTACCGTTGCCGAGAACGTCGACGTCAAAATGATAAGGCATGAATTTTCACTCCCCGGTGAAAGAATTGATACAGATTCATTAGATATCACTAATACTGAAGTTATTACTCTCAATAATAGATATGGTGTTTATCATCGATGAATGGGAAAAGTTAGAGGCTATTGCTACTAACGCACTTTTATAATTTTATAATATATAATATTTTATTTTATGTATTTTATTTTTATTTTCATTAAAATCATATAATTTTATTATTATTATAAATTAAATAAAATTTTCTCTAAGTCTAAAAAAAAAAAAAAAAAAAAAAAAAAAGTCATGTAATAAATTTATAATTAAACTCTATAATATATTATAATTTGTTTTAAACTTTAACTTATAATAAAATATTTAATAAACAATAACATTTCATATTAATTTTCAATATTAAGGTCAACTATTTAATATGTACAATGAAATAAAATTTATTTCTATGCATAAAATTTAAGAAAATTACTGTATTTGCTAAACTAATTTTTTTTCTTTTTTTTTTTTTGGGTGGATTTGTAAATGAAAAACATTAACACACGAAGTAATTAATACTTAATGCAAATTACTTTATTATAGATTAGTATTGATGATTAATTTATTTTTTATATCTATATTTTATAATATATGTATTACTATTATATTTATTATAGATTCATAATATGTATTTCAAATATCACTTTTAAAACAATAATAATTTATGTTGAATAAAAAAATATTATTTAATTGAAAAAAAATGGAATAAATGAATTAAAGTAAAACGAAAAAAAAAAGGAATAAACAAAATAAAAGTAAAACGAAGAAAAAAAAAAAGAAGAATAAACAAAATAAAAGTAAAAAAACAAAAAAAAAAAAATATTAGATTATTATAAGTTAACGTTATTTATTTTTCTATAAAATATAATTATTGATTTATAAATAAATAATAAATTGTTAATAAAATAGAACAAATTATTTAAAATTATTACATACATATTCTATGATTGTATAATTTAATTCAGCTATAGTTTAATGAAATATTAAATTTATATATGTAATTAAATTATTAAATATTATAAATCAATAAGTTAAATAAATAATAATTTGAGTAAAAATAGGAACCTACAAAATCCACAGGAATGTAATTCAATATATAAAGTAAGGAAATATATAAAATATGTATATTTAAAATATATTAAATAGTATTTATTATAAACAAATATAGTGCTTAGATAAATATATTTAACATCACATCATTTAATATTACAAAATATAAAATATTGAATTAATCTATAAAAATAAAAGATAATATGATAAATTAAAAACAGAAAATTGTAAAATAAGAATTAGATTTTGTTGTTTGCTTACCATGTTATTTTTAAAAAATAAAAAATATTTATATATATAAAAAATTAAAAATTAAAAAAAAAAAAACTAATGCATAAGGTTTTATTTATACTGAATTAAAGTTAATTAATTAATCTATTAATTATTTAAAAATAATATTAATTAAAGTTTCTGAAATATTTATAAATAAAAATATTTTTAATTAAACAAAATAGATATGGATAAATTATTATATAAATTTTTACTTCATAAATTAAAAACATAGGATATTGATAACAAATGGAAATTTATTATATTCCTAATCCTTATTTAATATATTAAATAAAATTATTTTTAAAATGAAATAATTTATATTATAATTTGTTTAAATTTTAAATAATAATTTTAATTTATTATTAATTAAAGCTTCATTCTATATCAACAGTTAATATTGACATAGAATATTCATTACTCATATAATTGTATTAAAATACCATTATATAAGTAATAAATATAAACAAATTAAGTAATTTTTGAAAAAAATAAATATGGAAAATGTAACACGGAATGATAAATTGATTATATATTAAAGTTTTTTAATAATAATTGTTACTTAACTTTTCTTTTATTTGGTAATAATTTATTTCTTTTCTTTTAAGAACAATAAAAAATAAAAGTCGTTCCAGGTTCTATCCTGGCTGTTAAGGCGTTGCGTTGCGTCTTAGAGCATAAGGCTCCTGGTCCGACCCTGCTCTATGACCTTATTAGTTTTCCCTTCGGGTTTTATGATAATGCGTTGATAGAGCAATTACAGATAAGTATATTGGATTAAGTATGATGGATTTGTGGGTGATTTGGACTCTGGTCAAAAACTAGGGTGTTTTGGACATATATTAGGAAAAACGATACAAACCTGTCTAGATACTTAAAGTTATATCCAAATTGTAAATAATATGGTCAATTTTTTTAATTATACCATCTCCAAAAAAAAAAAAAAACTAATTAAGATTTCTGCTATTCCCGATGATAGAGGGGTTGGGCGGTATGACGGTCAGTCCGGATTTTCGTAATCTGTTGAGGACCATGCTTAGTACTTTAAATACCTCTTAGAGGTTAGTAGAGCGTCGACGTCAAAATTTGATAAGGCATGTAAGGTTCGGTTCGATGACCTACCATTGATGTAGAAATCATGTGAGAAAGTCCAAAAAAAAAAAAAAATAAAATAAAAATAAAAATAAAATTTAGTTTATATTTTATTTATTATTTTTATTACTTATTTTATTTATTTGATTTATTTAGTGGTGCTACTTTAATTAAAATTATATTTTATTATTTTATTTTATTTTATTAGTTTATTATATTTAATTGTTTTTATTTAGAAGAGTTATTTTAAAATAAAAATATATTTTATTATTATTTTTTATTTTAGCTATTCTATTAACTATTTTATTAGTGGTTTTATTGATTTGTGTTATTTAATTTTCATTAAAAGTCTAATTTTTTATATTAGAGTATTTTAATTTATACTTTATTTTTTTGTTTCTAATATATATATATATTAATAGGAAAGCTATATTAATTATTGTTTATTTTATTAAATTTAGATGCAAAATTCAAATATTCTTTTGTTTTTTATTATTATTAAAACAATTAAATCATTAAAAAGTTTTTATTATTATTAGATCAATAAATTAATAAGTAATTCTATATGTGATAAATTAAAATATATAAATACCTTAAATATATATATATATATATTTTTTTTGTATTTATTAATCGTTAATTTTATCATTTTGAAATTACTTCTAACAAGTTCCACTAATTTTTAGGTTATTCCACAGAAATACTTTTGAGTTTTTTTTTTTTTTTTTTTTTTTTTTTTTTTTTTTTTATTTTACTGAAAATGTAAAAAATAAATATTATATTTTATTATCTAATATTTAAATTTATAATATTTATAATATATATTAAATATTTTAAAATATTTTTACTGAATTGAATTAGAAAGAACTGCTTACTTAAATAATGAAATATTCATAAATTTCTTTGTTTTTATATTTAGTTCTAGCCAAATCTATCGGTCTCTGATTAGAAGAATTTCTACAATTAATGTCTATTCCTTCTTCTACTAAATATTGAACTAAATCTAACCTTTTGTCCATTACACATGAAAATAAAGCATTACAATGATCTTTAGTAGTATGATTAATATCCATTCCATTTTTTACCAAATATTTAATTATTTCTAAATTTCCAGATCGAGTAAAAATTTATTCTTGCTCCCATTTGTAATAATAAATCTGCTATGTCAAATTTATGATTCTCTATTTCAATAAACAGAGGAATTTTTTGATTGTGCTCATAATTAAGATCTGAAATATAGGGTAATAATAATTTTATCATTTCAATTGAGCTATTGTTTTCAATAGCAAATATTAAATAATAATATTTTGAATTGCATAAATCTTTGAATATTGAATCCTTATTTAATATAGAATAAGTAAGTTCCTTTATTTCATTATTATTTATTATTTTTTTTACATCTTCCATTACTTTTAACTAATTTAATTTAAAAAATATTATATTTAAACCAATTTTCTAATTCCTAATATAAAATAATAAACAATATTTATATTTTTTTTATTTGTTGATTAGTCTAATATTTATTAAGTTAAAAAATAAAAAAAAAAAATAAAGATGTAAATAGATAAATAGTATATATAATATTTTAATATATTATTGTTATTTTTATTATTATAGTTATTAGTTTTTAAATACAATTTTATTATTATCATAATTAACCTTAATCTAAAATTTATTATAATAAATATATGTAAGTTAAAATTTTTATTTTACAAATAACAATAATAGTACTCAGTAATTATAATTTCCTTTCGGTGGTGTTAAATGTTCATTTGGAAACATTTACATTCCCCTGTAAAAAAAAAAAAAAAAAATAAATAAAATAAAAGATTTTAAAGATAAAATTTGTCACAAGAATCACCAGAATAACTCTTCTGTTATTGTTGGTGATTTCAACATGACTAAGCAGTTAACTTAAAAATTCACATGTATATTGGACAAATATGAACATAATGATATTATGGAATCTAACGCAATGGTAAAGAAACTTCTTGTTACATCAAATGAAGTAGGCAATGAAATTCAAGCAAGAGTTCCTAAAATTCTATAGGGTTCAGCATTCCATAAAGTATTTATAACGAATAACAATAATTTTCATAAAACAATACCCTTGAATACTATAATAATGATACAATTATTTATTAATTTTTTTTTTTTTATTTTGATATAAAACAAATATGTGTAGTAGCATATTTGTATATTTAATAATAATTATTAAATATTAAATTTATATCTTTTTGATAATAATTATTTTATTTTATTTTATTTCAATATGTATTATTATAATTATAATAATTATAATACTTTATTTCATATAAAATTTATATAGTTCTATATATTAGAATATATAATTAATATAATACCTATTTCTTATAAATAGATTAAATTATTTATATTAGAAATAGAGAACTCTCTTGTAAAATTTTAGGAATTAGAATTATTATTTTAATTGTACGAATATTATAATTTTATTAACAAAATTTACTAAACTACCATTATTTAAAGCCCACTGCTTATAAATTATTGCACATAAAAGTCCCGCATACCAATTTTAATATTATGAGAATAACATTCTTCCATATAATTACAACCACGTGAGAGATATCAATTATTAAACTTTTGTTACTCCAAAATAAAATTTTTAAAATTTTCTAATAGAAAAATAGAAGATTCTATTTTAAAAAATTTTTAAAAAAGGAAAAATATTAGTACAGAATTTTACCAATTATTAATTTTGATAATTTATATATATATTTTTTTTTCAGGTATTAATTAATTTTTATATCTAATAATTTAATTCCATTATTTAAAACAAAATTAAAAAAAAATGCAAAAGAGAGAAAAAAAAGCCATTATTAAAAGATCAAACGATAAATAAAAAAAAAAAATATAAATTTATAATTGTTACTAATATAAAAAAAAATAAATAAATAAAAATTTTCTCAATAATAATAAATATAAATTTATAAAAACAAAAAAAAAAAAAAAAATAAAAAAAAAAAAAAAAAAAGAGATTTTCAAAGTTATTGGCTACTTTAGTTACTGTTTCTACCGTTTTTTAAGTAACCCTATGGAAGAAACCAGTGATTATAATAAAAATGGAAATTTATTAGATCAAGTGATGGATTATAATAATATTTGTCAATTGCATTATAATTCAAATTTAACTGATAAAGAAATTGCAAATTACATTTCAAATTCTGTTGATTATGCCGTTGGAGTTGAAGTTATTAATCATAGTATTTTTAAGGCTGATAAAATTAGTAATATTAAAAAAGGAATATATTGAACATATAACGGATAAATCGAGTGAAGCTGATAAAGATTTTACTTCAAACAATGGTCTTGAAAAAAGAGGTTGTCCATGGTATAGTAAGGTAGGATGCATAGCTGCTATTGGACGATTTGCATATACTACTTGTTCAGTTCTAGATTATAATATGGATGAATGTTTACTTAATTTAGCTGGTCCAATTGGCGCTGGTGTTAGCTCTGATTTAGGCTGCATTTAAATCCAAATTATTATTATTATTATTATTATTTTTTTTTTTTGTTTTTTGAATTTTTATTTAATAAAATAAATTCTTTTTTTTTTTTTTTTTTTTTTTTTTTTAAAAATAAAAAAAATTAAATAGTATAATGTATGAAATAATTATATAAAATTATATAATATATCAATTAAGATTTTTTTTTTTTATTTATCTTTATAGATTATATTAATAATAATATAATTAATATGTTATTAGTGCTAAAAATAAATTAATATAATAATTAAAAAATTAAAGTTAAAAAAAAAAAAAAATAAAACTAATAAAAACTAAAAACTGAATCAAAGTAGCTAAGAGTAAAAATAAATAAATAAATAAATAATAATAATAATAATAAAAAGTAAATAAAAGTGTTAATAATGTATAAGTAATAAAAAAAAATTATAATAAATGTATAAATAATATAGTATAAAACATATATAGATGTTAAAATGTATAAAAATTTAATATATTATGTATATTAAAATGAATCAAAAGTATAATATAAATATATATATGTATATATAAAAATAAAAATAAATATGAATGTATAAAATAAAATAGAACTATTAATATATACAGTAGTAAAAAAAAAAAAAAAAAAAAAGCTACAATGTATAAAAAGTAAATATCCTAAAACTATAAAGATAAATAATATTAATATAAAAATTTTAAAAAATAAAAATATATGATAATATTTACAAATTAAATATTTTATTAATTATAAACTTTATTAAATAAATTTATTTTATTTTATTTTATTATTTTTTAAATAAGTTTGAATAATTATTTTTATTGTTATTTTTTTTTTTTATTTCATTTTGAGAAACATTATAATTGACTCTATCAAAAAATAAAAAAAAAAAAAATCTCCATACATATTCCAATGACATGGACTGTTTTTCCAGGACCATTGAGAGTTGATGGAAAAGGAATAGATTATATCAAGTGTATTAATTACAGTTTTCTGTAAATTCTGATGATAATCCACCGTTATCTTTTCTTAAGTGGCTTCTAGTATGAAAGAGAGAAAATTTGGAATATAGGAAGACTATTGATAGTGAACCTGATGTTTTATATTGTTTTAAACTGGATATGAAGTAACAATGGAGTTGTATAATTAATAATATCATGTAGTTTCTATATATTATCATTGTAATGAATTTGTTGTAATTTTTTTTTTTTATTTACTTTAGCATTATTTTGAATATGTAATTATCTATAGTATTATTTAACCTCATGTAGCTAAAAAAAATCCGGTGATAAAATTGTTGATAGTACAATTATAGAACAAAAATAGGATATTAAAAATGATGGTTAATATGATATGAATTTAGTTAAAATTGAAGGGTTAGATTTAAGTAATAAATAATTTAATAATTTATCTCATAACGATTTCAATAAATTATCCTTTAAGGAAATAAGAAGATTAATGATAAATAAACAAAGCCACTGTAATTCAAATGAACCTTGTCATTTGTCTGATTATGAAATTGAAATGTTTAATCATTATTCGAATTTATTATTAAAGAACGATTTATAAGATGAAGAAAAACGGAGTAGTATACTAATTTAGTTGATGATATCGATATAAACGATAAATCAGGTAAAGTTGAACGTACCTATAAAGTATCCTATTTTGTTAGATGAATTAAAAAAAAATATAAATATCAGTGGAAGTGAAGAAAGTAGAGAAAAAATTAAGACTAATTTATTATAAATATTTGATAAATTAATTAAATTAGAATATATAATTGATCAAACTGATTTTAATAATCATGAATTTGTCAATAATTCAGAAATTATATATAAATTAAATTATGGTATAGTTATCAAATTCCGAAAGAAGTTTTTAGAAGATAAGGACATGAAAAACAAATTAAAATTATATAAAGATAGTATTAATGAAATTAAGAAAACCAATATAAAATCAAGTAATATACTTTATTCAGATCAATTTTTAGCTTCACTATGACTACCTTCTCAGTATGAGTGTTTTCTGTTGAATCTTTTTTAGCAAGAGGAATTTGTATAAACTACATTATGAACATCTACATGGAAAACAGAACCTCTGCCAGCTCTATTATAAGAAACAGAATTACCTTTAGTTAATGCTTCTGACAACTTCTAATGACGCACCAATTTTATTAGTAATACTATCTCCCTTCACCATTACCTCTATGATATGTAGTATGCTTACTAGTAGAAATGGATACAATATTTTGAATATTATGTAAATAAGCAATAGAATAAGTCATATTAGATTTTTTCATATTAGTAGTTGGTAAATTACATTCTTTAAAATCATTATTTTCATTATCTTCTAATTTAAAATTATCAATTTTCGTTTTTTTTTATAAAGAGCACCTAATACTGTAATAGCGTCATAACCTTTAATATTATCAGCATGAATCAATAAAGGATGGTATGAATTATAAGCTGGATTTATGCTAGTAAAAGAAATACTATCTGTTCTTTTATCAATTAAATCAAGCAATTTTTTATAATATGCTTTATATTCCTCTAGGGTATGATATCTATAAATATCTTTTTCAGATTTATCTACTTTATATTTTTTATCATTTTTATTAGATTCATCATTTTTATTAGATTCATCATTTTTATTAGATTCATCATTTTTATTAGATTCATCATTTTTATTAGAATCGTCATTTTTATTAGAATCGTCATTTTTATTAGAATCGTTATTATTATTAGAATCTGGTTTTTTATAAACTTTTTTTAGAATTAATTATCTTTTATTCAATTTTTCAGATTAAATAACAGTATAATATTCATCCAAATTATTAACAATGGTATAATCTCCTCATAAACCAATACCAGCTCAATCTAGTCCAATATATTTTGCATATTCTTCTATGTTTTCAAAATATATTATATTGTTTTGAGAATTGATGTAAAATGGATTAACCATTTTAATCATACTATTACTAGTAAATAAACAAAATTCTCGTTAATAATAAAACAGTAAATAATTTAACATTATTTATTATTTTAATTTTGATAAATTATTAATTTTAAAACAAAATAAACCATTTTTTAAAATTTTAAATTAATATTTATATATGCATAAATATAAAATTTTAAGAAAAGAAAGAAATATAATTTATGAAATTATTTTCATTAATAATATTCCTTTAAATTTTTATTTATAAATATTTATTTTCTTCTTTTCTTTATATATTTAGTTTTTTTTTTTTTTTTTTTTTTTTTTTTTTTTTTTTTTATATAATTTTTATATTTATTTTTTTTCTATATGAAATATAAAATATATATATTTAATAATATAATATATTATTAATACAATACTTTAATATAAATTATATTTCTTTTAATTTTACCAGGATTTGGATTTGGTTTATGATTATGACCAGGAGTAGTATTACTACCATTATGATGGCCATTATTACCTGAATTATTATTATGTTGATTGTTATTATGTTGATTGTTATTACTGTTATTATTATTTATATTTTTATTAATTAAAGAAGATGTAGGAAAGTCATTATGAAGGTTATTTTGATTAATATTTTCATTAAATATATTATTATAATTCATTGCTTTTTCTAATCTGCTGTTGTCATAATTACTAGAAGATTTAAATTCAATAGCATTAATTGCATCCATACTCACTTTATTAAATGCTAATGAATGATCATAAATTGTTTTGAATACATCACTTGAAACTTTACCTGAAACTTTTATAACTTCGTTTTTATGAAAATCAACATAATTATTTAAATGGTTAACAATTTTATTTTTTAATTTTCTATTATTGCTACTTAAAGCTAGTTCTTTAGCTTTTCTTATGATAGTTTCAGAATTTGTATTTTTAATATCTATACTTGTTAATTTAGCCAAATTAGCAAGAGTAATATCTAATCTTTTTTTAGTTTGGTCATAAGTTTCTAATCTTTTGAAACATTTATTTTTTAAACCATTAATAAAATTTTTAGTTTTAAGTATTTTATTCATGTCATCCACCTCATCTTTAATTCTGTAAAAAGAGGATTCATGTATGATTAATTTATATTTCATTCCAAAACTACGTTATAATTGCATTACTTGATAATCATTAGTAGCATTATCAACAAATGTAACCGTAGCTTCATGCTTAGATTCAACTATATCTCTAATTATATTTTGTAAATCACGTTTAACAGGATCACGAATAGAGTAACTACCAAAAGTGTAATACGCTGACCCACCATAAGGATCAATATAATCTGATAAACTTTTACCACTTTTAAGTTTAAATATATCAGGATGAGCTTTTGCTATTTCATCAAAAGCATCAATCATTAATTTTACACGGATATAATTTAATCGATTAGTTAATTCTCCATATTTATTTAAATTAATTGGGTTAACATTAACAATCTCAATATTACTATCAACACAAAAAGAAATTAAATCGTTGAGATTACTAGATAATTCAATTATATGGTCGGCTTCTTCATAATGCCCTTCAGGAGAATTATAACTATTAAATTGCCTTATTTTTCCTTTTATATCGTCATTTACTGTTTTAATTTTAGTCATAATACTTTTTTTATCATTTTCATTACTTAAGGAATCAAGCAAACGATGTTTCAAATACGTGAAATAGTCATTGATGTACAATCTGTAATTTGGATCCTTAATCATACTATTATTTTTGGTATTTTTAATTAAGTAATCTAAGTTCAATATATTTTCTGTTTTAATTTCGGATTTATTTGAATTTCTAATATTTGAATTGTAATTTTTTCTTAAATTTTGAATTTCATTATCTTCAAAATTGTTTTTCAGAGTAGTATACAATGCATTACTTAATGAATAGACAGCTTCGGAATTGTTTGCAAAGATATTCCCGTTATTTTTCACTCTATTGTTATTTTCCCTATCGAAAATTTCTTCAACTTCTGATAGCCGCTTATAGATACTCAATAATTCTTCCCTTTGATATTCTTTATCATTACTGTATATTTCGTATTTACCTAATTGTTTTATTAAAAATTTCAATTCTCTTGCTCTATTATCATCATAGATTCTATTTATTTTATTATTGCCATCAAGTTCCATATTATTTCTTAGGCCTTTATTAAACTCATCTGTATCAAATATATTGAACAACTTTCTATAGATATCATGTAACATATCATTAACATATTTAGATTGAGTATCGCTTATAGATTTATATTCGATAATATTTTTTATTTCGTTTCCATTACTGTCTTTTAATTTCTCATTAAATTTTGCATTATGTAATACAAGATTTTTATCAAAGGTACTACTCAATTCTCGTATCAAATCTTCATTTAAAAACTTAATAGCACCATCCTCTAAATATTCGGATTTCGCATATCGATAAACAAGAACATTAATTGCATCATATAAATTGGTTAAGATATCTTGGCTTTCTTTAGAATTATTTATACTATTAATATTTTTACTGTAGGTTCCTAAAGATTTTTTAATCATATCAACTAATGTACTTGTACCTGTATATAAGTTACCTGGATTCTGAATTAGGGTTTCATCATTTTTGACTTTAATATTTTTAGAATCGTAAGCCTTAAGATTTTTTAACGCTTTTAATATTTTTTCTTCTAAATTCATTCGATCATACGTTTTATTTTCATCCTTATTACTTCTTTCTATGGTATACTTTGGAACACTAATTGAAACTGCTTTAACAGACAAGTTTTTGGTTTTTGATTTATATTTCTGATTAAGTGTCTTTAATTCATTTAATTTATCAAGCGCCTCAGAAATATTGTCTTTAAGATATTCGTTCTCACACAAATTGGTTGCACTTGTAATAAACGAATTCGCACTAGTGACTATACTTTCTATATAGGTATATGCATTACTAAATGTTTCATCGTTTTCTTTATCAATAGACTTGGATAACTCATTTACATACGTTGTTATGAAATCTTTCAACTTACCAACAGAAATTTCAATATTATTTTTAAGCTCATTAAATTCTTCGTCAGATACTTTTCCTAGCCCTTTATCCCTAACCAGTGAAGTTACGAAATAATTCAATTTATCAAATAATTTACTGATGTCATTAGTAATTACCTTACGACCTTTGCTATTAATATAAATATCTGATATATCTAAATTTCCATTATCATCATTTTTTAAATTTTCAAATTTAACATAATCATCAAATTGACTTGAAGCTTCTAAAAACTCTATGAACTTTTCATAAATTATACTTTGAAATGTCTTTAACGAATTATTATCACTATTTAAACCTAATTTTTCAGATATATCATTTAGAGTATTTACTTCATTTTCATTTCTAGTTGTTGGCGCTTCATGTTCAATTAATTTTCTTTTCAAATTATAACATTCTTTTAAATTTTCAAGATGACTATGATCCGATACATTATCAATGATATAATCTATAACCTCACTTTCTGAATCAAAACTTTTATTAAACAATTTATTTAACATATCAATATTTATTTCAGGTAATTCATACCTTTCACTAAATCTAAATTTTTTATCTGAATCCTTAATTGTATTAGATATTAGTGATTCAACATCTGAATTTTTATCAATATTGAATTTATCTTTATTATTTTCAAGAATATTCGATAATGCTTTAATATATTTTTCTGATACTAAATATTTTAATTTTTCAGTAAATTCATTATCATTATAAATATAGAAAGGATCAATTTTTCCATAAAATTTTGTTATACTTTCATTATTTAAAATTCTGTAAATAATTCATTATTTTCATTTAATAATTCAACTAATTTAGCTGCTTCACTGTAATTATGATTTGGATTTTTAATTTTTAAGAATTCTTCAATTCTTTCGTAAATGCCTTGCTCTAAGTTTTTTAATTTGGTACTAAATTCATTATAATTTAAACTATCTATATCGCTATTGTGTAATTTATATTTTAAGTCGTTTAAATTAGTAAGATAATTTTGAACATATATTTGGTTTTCCAATGAAATATTTTCATCTTTAATTCTTGTATTACAATAATTACTACCTGTATCACAGAATCCATATTTGTTACAACATTTATTATTTTTGCAAATATAAACGCCATCAGAAAAGTTTCCACATTTATCATTGGATAATATGATTGGAACTACAAGTTCTTTAATTGTTGAAACAGGTTTAGGATAGAAAGTTTTAGTACCAACTATATAAGTTCTATCTGGAATAATAAAATTTTTATTATTAATAAGTACTTTATTAGTTTTATTAGTTTTACTTGTAGTAGCTTTTGATTTGATAACATTATTTTTTTTTTGTAATAGATTTAATAGTAGTATTTATTTTTGTAGTGGATTTGATAGTAACACTTTTTTTTGTAATAGATTTAATAGGTGTTTTAATTAGTGTATTAGTTAGAGTAGATTTAATTGTTTCTGAATTTAATTTAGTAGTAATTTTAGTACTAATATAAGTGTTTTTAATTTCATTTTTTAACTTATCAGAATAAAATATATTGCTTGAATATACTAGGGTTATAATTGATATCAACAATAATAAAAATTTAATGAAAATCATATTAATACTACAATTTAAAATAAAATTACTCTAAATTCTAATTTACTAATTTATATCCATTTATTTAAAATAATTTATAAAATATATTTGTTATTAAAGCTTTATAAAAAAAAAAAAAAAAAAAAAAAAAAAAAATTCAATTTAAATTTTAGTTATTTATGTGTCACATGATGTAGTACATTATATATAAAATAAAATAAAATAAAATAAATATCTATTATTTGTACTTTTATATTCAATCAATATTTATTTTATTTTATTTTATATACTTAAATTATTACATTCTTTATTTATTTATTTATTTATTTATTTATTTATTTATTTATTTATTTATTTATTTATTTATTTATTTATTTATTTATTTATTTATTTATTTATTTATTTATTTATTTATTTATTTATTTATTTATTTATTTATTTATTTATTTATTTATTTATTTATTTATTTATTTATTTATTTATTTATTTATTTATTTATTTATATATTTATTTATTTATATATTTATTTATTTTACATATAATTGTATTAAAAATTTTTTATGGCGTTATTAAAAAATTTTACAAGCCATTAAAAATAAATGGCGTATTGAAAATTTAAATTTTAAAAATTGGCGAAATGCACCACATTCATATATATAATAATATTAAACATTACATTATAGAAAAAAGTTTATAAATATATAAATTGAATATTTTTAAGAGAAATAATTATATATTAATATTATGAATTTTTATATAAAAAAGTAAATAAATACAAATTGTATACAAATTATTAAATGTATACATTAATAAAATTAAAATTATTTTTATATTACAATATAATATAATATATTATAATATATAATATTTCAAAAAATATATTATTATTAAAACTTTATTATTATTAAAAATATGAAATTTATTAAATAATCAAAAAAAAAAACATAGACTTGCACATAATGGGTACCATCTCCCATATGGCCATACCGTTATTAATTAACTGTAAGGTGATGAGTTATTGGCATACTGTAGCACCTTCGTCGCTCTCAATCGTCGTTACACACTGCCCGGAGATGCATTTCTAACGTTCCTACGTATATCTCAATTGTCCACGAGCATCAGAACGGAATATTCGAACACCCAACCTTCCGGAGGCGGACGTCAAAAAAGAAATCACGTAAAAAAAAAAAAAAAAGTGAACTTTAATTAGAGAAAAAAAGTTACTAAGACTTATACATAAAAGTTATATTTTTTAATAAAATATATTTTTATTTATTTTATTTTTGTTAATAAATTAAAAAAACAATAAAAATAATTTAAAGTTTTAAATATTAATTTTATATTTTTTTTTTTGTTTGATTTTTTTGTGTTATTTATTTTTATTTTATAAATAGTTGTAAATAAAGTCTACTTTAGAATACATAAATTAAGTGTGTGTCATTTCTCAAAATTTCATATCGGAAAAGTTTCATTTCGCAAAATTTTAATAAATAAATAATAAAATAAATAAATAAATAATAAAAAAAATAAAAAATATAAAAATATAAAAATATAAAATAAAAAATAAAAAAAAAAAATAAAAAAAAAATATAAAATATAAAATAAAAAATATAAAAATATAAAAATATAAAATATAAAATATAAAAAAAAAATAAAAAAAAATATGAAATATAAAATAAAAAATAAAAAAAAATAAAAAATATAAAAATAAAAAATATAAAATATAAAATAAAAAATAAAAAATATAAAATAAAAAATAAAAAATAAAAAAAAATAAAAAATATAAAAATATAAAAATATAAAATATAAAATAAAAAAAAAAAAAAAAAAAAAAAAATATGAAATATAAAATAAAAAATAAAAAAAAATAAAAAATAAAAAATATAAAAATATAAAAATATAAAAATATAAAAATATAAAATAAAAAATAAATAAAAAATAAAAAATAAAATAAAAAATAAAAAATAAAAATATAAAATATAAAATAAAAAAAAAAAAAATAAAAATATAAAATATAAAATATAAAATAAAAAAAAAAAATAAAATAAAAATAAAAAATAAAATAAAAAATAAAAAATAAAATAAAAAATAAAAAATAAATAAAAAATAAAAAATAAAATAAAAAATAAAAAATAAAAATATAAAATAAAAAATAAAAAAAAATAAAAAATATAAAAATAAAAAATATAAAATATAAAATAAAAAATAAAAAATATAAAATAAAAAATAAAAAATAAAAAAAAATAAAAAATATAAAAATATAAAAATATAAAATATAAAATAAAAAAAAAAAAAAAAAAAAAAAAATATGAAATATAAAATAAAAAATAAAAAAAAATAAAAAATAAAAAATATAAAAATATAAAAATATAAAAATATAAAACATAAAATAAAAAATAAAAAAAAATAAAAAAAATATAAAACATAAAATAAAAAATAAAAAATAAAAATATAAAATAAAAAATAAAAAAAAATAAAAAATAAAAATATAAAATATAAAATAAAAAATAAAAAATAAAAAAATATAAAAAAAATATAAAACATAAAATAAAAAATAAAAAATAAAAATATAAAATAAAAAATAAAAAAAAATAAAAAATAAAAATAAAAAATATAAAATAAAAAAAAATATAAAAATAAAAAATATAAAATATAAAATATAAAAAATATAAAATAAAAAATATAAAAATATAAAATATAAAAAATAAAAATATAAAAATATAAAATATAAAATAAAAAAAAAAATATAAAAATAAAAAATATAAAATATAAAATATAAAAAATATAAAATAAAAAAAAAAAAATAAAAAAAAATATGAAATATAAAATAAAAAATAAAAAAAAATAAAAAATATAAAAATATAAAAATATAAAAATATAAAAATATAAAAATATAAAATAAAAAATAAAAAAAAATAAAAAAAATATAAAACATAAAATAAAAAATAAAAAATAAAAATATAAAATAAAAAATAAAAAAAAATAAAAAATAAAAATATAATATATAAAATATAAAATAAAAAATAAAAAAATATAAAATAAAAAATATAAAATAAAAAAAAATAAAAAATATAAAAATAAAAAATAAAAATAAAAAATAAAAAATAAAAAAATATAAAATAAAAAATATAAAATAAAAAAAAAAAAAATAAAAAATAAAAAATAAAAATATAAAATATAAAATAAAAAAAAATAAAAATAAAAAATAAAAAATAAAAATATAAAATATAAAATAAAAAAAAAATAAAAAAAATATAAAACATAAAATAAAAAATAAAAAATAAAAATATAAAATATAAAATAAAAAAAAAAATATAAAAATAAAAAATATAAAATATAAAATATAAAAAATATAAAATAAAAAATATAAAAATATAAAATATAAAAAATAAAAATATAAAAATATAAAATAAAAAATAAAAAAAATGAAAAAAAAATATAAAATATAAAATAAAAAATAAAAAATATGAAATATAAAATATTAAATATAAAATAAAAAATAAAAATATAAAATATAAAATAAAAAAAAATAAAAAATAAAAAATAAAAATAAAAAATATAAAATAAAAAAAAAATAAAAAAAATATAAAACATAAAATAAAAAATAAAAAATAAAAATATAAAATATAAAATAAAAAAAAAATATAAAAATAAAAAATATAAAATATAAAATATAAAAAATATAAATAAAAAATATAAAAATATAAAAATATAAAATAAAAAATAAAAAAAAATAGATATCACCTAAAATCATCTTAACTTTGTGCTACTTTTAACTCCCTTTTTTATGATGTCCTCATCTTTTTTTTTTTTTTTTTAATGGATTATTTATAAATATTTCTTTTATAAAAAAAAATTATTAGTAATTTAAGATTTTTTAAAGTACTGCGCAAGGAATTAAAAGGTGTAAAATGATCAATTAATTATTTAGATAATATTTTTTAATCTTTATAATAATTATTTTTTAATTATTTTTAATTTTAATAGTTATATTTTAAATTATTATCCTTTACATCTTATAAATTATTAATACTTATTTTTATATATATGTAAAATTATTATTAATTATATATTATAAAACGTTTAAAATGTATGATGAAATATTTTATTTTTTTAAAGCTTTAATCTAATGAATATTTATTAAATAGAAATAAGGCAGGAAGAATGAACAATTATGCTATTGATTTATTTGATACTGACATTGAAACTTCGGAATTTACAAGTTATAAAAATATTGGAAGAAAGTTTCAATTCGTTACCGATACAATTGATGATAAATTTATGATCTATAATATAAAATATATTTTAAATCATGGATCAAGTATCTTATCAAAAGAATATAATAATGTACTTTCTAAAATTAAGAAATGCACTAATAACATTGATAAAATAAAATTATACTTTGTTAGTAACAAATTAACCACTCAAATAAATCAAAACCTAAATAAATTTAAATTTAAATCTAGATTTGAAATGGTGGAAAAAATAGAAAATTATATTAACACTCTAAAAAAGAATAATTATGAGATATTATATTCAAGTGAATATTATATTAATATTTGTTTGATTATTATGATAAATCAAAGAATATTTTTAAAGTATTTTATTTTTTGAAGATATATATAATTTCAAAATATATATATATTAAAATTTTTCATATAAATTTACTATATTGTTACATTAATTTTATTAAATTTAGTTAAAGCTTTTCTTTATAAAAATCAAAGTAACCAAAATTATTTATTATTAATGTGGCTATATTTATCTATGATATATACTTTATTTATGTTTTATTTATGGTTTATATATGTTTATAAATATAAATATAATAATAAAATTGTTAACATAATACAATATTTAAATCTAAAGCATACTATTAAAAATAAATAAAATAAGAATAAAAATAAACCAAAAAAAAAAAAAAAAAAAAAAAAAAAAAAAAAAAAAAAGAATAATATAAAAAAAATAAATTTTTTAGTAAAATATTTATAAAAAAAAAAATAAAGAGTATAATTTTAAAGAGAATACTTCCAAAAAAAAAAGTCTATTTAAATAATATATTTAAATATATATTAATATGCAATTTGATAAAAAGGAGTCTTTAGCAATATAAAAAATATTATTCAATCAATTATTAATAGTAATAATTTATATAAATAAATATATTTTAATTATTTTTATTTTATAAAATGTAATAAATAATAATATTCACTAATATTTTAATATTTTAATCAAAATAAAAAATATATGGTAATATAGAATTAATGTACATTATTATTTGAAATTAAAAATGCTAATTCTATAATTTATTATTTGAAATTAAAAATGTTCATTCAATAATTTATTATTTGAAATTTAAAAAGTTATTTTTAAAATTTATTATTTGTATTTTAATCGGTATAGTTGATATATTAAAGTAAGATATATAAATATTTAATTAACTAATATAATACAATTAATTTATTATTTAAAAGTATTTTATTGTGTGAATATATATCTTTTAAAAAGTTTAATTTTATTTTACTTTATAATATAATAAATTTTAGTTTCAAAAATTTATTATATTAATATATTAATATCAATATTCCATTAAATATTAATTATAAAATATTTAATGAAACTTCACTTTTATGGGCTATACATTATAAAAATATTGATATGGTTAAGTTAATTATGGAGTATTCTAATAAAGTTAATAAAAAATTGGAGATTAATCAAATTAGTATAGATGGATTATGTCCAATAAATTTGGCTATTTCTAAAAATTGTGTCGAAATTGTGGAACTAATTTTGAAATATGTTAATGAAAATGAAATGAAATTAATTATAAATGAAAAGGATAAAGAAGAATTTGATTCTTTTTTAATGAAGAATGATATCAAAAATTTTATAAAAGAAAATGTTGTAGTTCTACATATTAAAATTATAGTTTTAAATTTTCTTAATTATTGTAATTATTGTAAAAGTATCATAAATTTTTTATTCAGTAACTTTTTTCACTCAGGTATGTATTTAAATTTTTATTACAAATATATAATAATATATTATTATATGTAGTTTTATTTAATAAAAAAATAATATTCATTAATCATCTAATATTTTAATTATTAAGATTATATTTATGATTCAGAAACTATTTTAAATAATTCATTAAGTAATATTCAATTAGGTATTTATTTATTTATTTATTTTATTTTATTTTATTCAATTTGTACTTTGTATTTATATTCTACTATTTATTTTATTTTATTTTATTTAAAAAGAAAATTTTTTATATTTTAATATAACATTATTATTAATATTAAATTTGTTTATTTATACTATAATAATAATTAATTGAATTAAATATATAAATATATATATATTAATATGATGAATAAGATGAATATGATGAATATAATTATGAAAATGATAATAAAATTTTGGATTTAGATTTAATTAATGCTTGTAAAAATAATTGTAGAGAAGAAGTAAAAAATTTAATTACAAGAGGTGCTAACGTTAATATTGTAGATGAAATTGGGGACACCCCATTAACTATTGCTTGTGAAAAAGAAAATTTTGAGATAATAAAATGTTTAATAAATAAAGGAGCAAAACCAAATATATCCAATTCAACTGGGAACTCACCATTAAATATTTTATGTAAATTAAAAAGTGATAATTCACTGAAAATAATTGAATATTTAATTGAAAATGGTGCCGATATAAATTATAAAGATAAAAATGATATGAGCTTGATATTGACTGCATGCTACTTCAATAAACTATCAATAATAAAATATTTAATAAAAAAACACATAAAAACTAATTAAATAATAATAATAATAATTACTTTTTTAATAATGTTTTTATATTTTATTTCTTTTTAAATGTTTTATTTTATTATTTTTTTTTTATTTCATTGGTTTTATGATTTAAGAATTTTGAATATGTTTGTTTGTTTGTTAGAGTAGTACTAACGTTGTATATTTTTTTTTTTTATAAATAATTTTTTTAAAAAAAAAATCGTTAATACTCTAGTACATTTCGCGAAATTTTGAAATTTTGAAATTATTTTTTTTATTATTATTTACTAAAGAAAAAAAAAAAAAAAAGAAAAAACGATGTTTATATAAAAACTAATAAATTAAAACTATACAGATAAATATATCTATAGTATTATAAAGTTGGAAAAAAAATTAAATTAAATTATATTATATTATTTATAAGATAGACTGAAGCTATTAATTTCTTTTTTTCTTGAATTAAAAAAAAAAATTGCGATAAAATTTAAAATTGTTATTGTACAACTACGTATATATTTTGTATATTGTAATATTAGTTTATAACTAAATCTAATATTTCTTATCACGACTGTCATCATTCTTTAATTCATCGAAACAAATAGCTATAGCAACCATTAAAGCTGCATCAATACCAGGTGCGACTTCCACATAATAGTTATCTTTATTAGTTAAAAAACTTCTAGCGTCTATTTTTTTAACAATTTTACAAACCATTGGTGAACCTTCCTTTTCTTTACCATAGAAAATACCACAAGAGTGACTAAAGAAATCACATTTCATATCCAAAGTTTCTTCCTTTTTAGCGGCAATATTATAAAAGGAAATAATATATTTTCTTGAATTAATAGAAGTCTTTGGAGTGATGCTGGCAAGAGTTTTTTTGTCGTCCTTGTCAGCATTAGAAAATTATTATAAATTTAATTTTATTCATTCGAAAAGAACGATATTTTTAAAGTTTTATGTGTATTTTTATGATTTAGATGCATTTTAAGAGTAATCATTTTTAAAGTTTCCATGATATGATTTGACGATATAAAATTAATAAAAATAAAACAAGATTTTTGTGTTACATTATTTCGAATATAATCTACCAAATTTATCGGATTAATTATTTAATTATTCAATAATAAAAATAAATAAAATAATAAATTTTTATAAAAAAAAAAAAAAAATAAATAAATTGTGAATCATAATTAATAATTAATTTTTAGGGACATAATTGGTGTAAGATAAATTTAACATAAAATAAATCAAATACAATTAGATGTGCCATTTCTACAGTATTGATAATAGCAATAAATTAATACTAAAATTAGTGATTAGAGTTGACAATTATTTTAATTTGTGACTTGACTTCTAATTAAGAAGTAAAATCTGTATCATGTTTAGTGTAACAATTTGTTTTGATGAATTTACATTTTCCATAATTTTTTCCTTTGACTTCTTGCTTTTCTCCGATACGAGATCAATAGATTTCAATAATTTCTTTAAAATTTTTAAGTTTCAATTTCTTATATACCCTATTATATAGTTCTTTCACCCATGAATATTTTCTTTGTAGTGGGAATGTAACGGACTAAGTCCTTTATGATACAATTAGATTTTTACCATTGATCGTTTAATTTATTACTTGATTCTCCAATTTTTCGTAAGTCACTATATCTAACTTTTCCAGCTATACCAGTATACTGCTTTTTATTATCCAAAAAAAAATATATTTTTTATATCATAGGGTTCTTTCACTTCATTATCATTTTTATTTAAAAGAAGATCTATGGTTCCACTGCATTTTTGAGATTTTTTAGATATCAAAAAACTGGAAACGAATTCAACAGTATAATAAATTTCACAATGAATACTAAATTCAACATAGTCAAGTTGGCAATATTTCAAATCGATAGTTTTATCTTTATTAAATCTAACGGCATCTTCCACAATAAATTGTAATGAATTACTATAAATTATTGACGTGAGACCGTTATCATAATTATTATATATAACTACATTTGCAAAGCCCAAAATAGAAAAAATTAAAGTTAAGACAAGATATATAATGTTCATTTTTTTTCCGTTTTTTGTTTTTTACCGTTTTATACTTTTATTTTTATTCCTTTTTCTTTTTAGTATAATAAAAAAATTTTATATAATATTATTAAAATGTATTAATAATTATAAAAATAAAATAATTTTTTTTTTTTTTTTAAACTAAGTTTCAAAGTATTTATACTTTTTTTTTTTATAATTAATTTCTGAACAAAACCAAAAATATTTAAATAAATCCAAAAACAATAATTAGTTAAAAATACAATAATAGTGTATTTTTTTTTTTTTTTTAATTTTTTATTTTATTTTATTTTATTTTATTTTATTTTATTTTATTTTATTTTATTTTATTTTATTTTATTTTATTTTATTTTATTCAATCTGTACTTTCTTATTTAATATTCTACTTTTTATTTTATTTTATTTTATTTTATTTTATTTTATTTTATTTTATTTTATTTTATTTTATTTTATTTTATTTTATTTTATTTTATTTTATTTTATTTTATTTTATTTTATTTTATTTTATTTTATTTTATTTTATTTTATTTTATTTTATTTTATTTTATTTTATTTTATTTTATTTTATTCAATCTGTACTTTCTTATTTAATATTCTACTTTTTATTTTATTTTATTTTATTTTATTTTATTCAATCTGTACTTTCTTATTTAATATTCTACTTTTTATTTTATTTTATTTTATTTTATTTTATTTTATTTTATTTTATTTTATTTTATTTTATTTTTTTTTTTTTTTTAATAATTAACTTTAAAATATATTTGTTCAATTTGAATAATTACGTTTCTGAAGTTTTAGATACGCGATATGTAAAATAAGTAAAAAAATATTAATAAAAATTTTATTAATAATAATTAAGTATTATAAAGAAACTTTCTTTCAAATTTAGAAGATTTTGAAAATTTAAAGAAAAATATAAAATAATTTTTTTTTTTTTTTAAATTAATAAAATTTAAGGTTAGATTATTCATAATAATCGTTAGAACAAATAAATGTATTTTTAATAATGCTTCTCTAGACGAAATTATTTTTTATTTTTTTTTTTTTTTATTATATATTCAATATCACATTGAATACTAAAGTTTCTGTAGATAAAAATACAATTATTCACATCGACAACTTTATCTTTATTAAATCTACTAGCATATTTAACATATATCTAAAAATTTTATTTTATTTAATTAATTTGAATGAATATAATTAATTTTATTTATCCAAATTTAACAAATAAAATTTTAGAGTAAAATATTGTAGACAGCCTAAAATTATAATTTTTATGATTATAATATTGAAGTGTGATAAAGAATTCGTATATTTTTGTGTGTTTTAATGGCACTATTCATATACTTATTACATAATATTTAAATAAATCTTCCTTTTAAAAATATTAGTAATAAAATAATAAAATAATTAAATATTGAATTTAAAAAAAAAAAAAAAAAAAATAAAAAGCCAAATTATATATGCTTAATTATGCTTAATATTTAATATGTAAATGAAATAAAATTATGCTATTGTTAACCTTTTTTTTTTTTTTTTTTTGATTAAATTCCATCAATAAGAATTATGAAAACATGTAAAAAGAAAAAAAAAAAAAGAATAAAATATATAAAAATAGATATAAAAATAAAAATAATTATATTTTTTTAACATAAATTATTAAAAAATATATATATATAATTATTTTATATATTAATTTATGTTAATTAATTTCCTTTTTATATTATATTCCTTTTTTCACTACATTTCTTTTTAATTATATTTCTTTTTTTGCTATATTTTACTAAATATATATATAGATATGTAATTATATTTATTAATAAAATAATAGAGTTGAAAGTTTTATTTTTTGGTTTTCTTTTTTTCTCCTATTTTCTCTTCTATTATTTTTGTCTAGAATTTTATTGTTTTTTTTTTTTTTTTTGCATATTCATAATTTATTATTAAAAATAAAATTTTTTTTTAATTTATTTTTTTTTTTATATTTAATTTAATTGACTAATATTTTAAGTTACCTAAAATGTTTTTCAATTAATTTAATAATAATTATGATAAAGTACACCTTGGTTCACTCTCTTACTGGGAGAAGTTATATAATTTATTTATGAAATTTATTAATATAATATAATTTTATTTACTTATTTATTAAATATTTATTTATTTATTTTATAATTAAAATTTATTTAAATAACTAATAATTCTTATAACTTCATATTAAATATTACTAAATTAATTTTACTAATAAAATATATTTATTTTGGCAATTTATTATTATAATTTTAACTATTTGAATTGCATGAATGGCAATTTGCAAAACTGCAAAATTACAAAAAATAAATATAAAGAAAAAGTATTCTTTATATAATACTCTTTAATTATAAACTATTTTAAAATAATAAGAATTAAAAAGTATAATATAAATAATAAAATATTTATAATAATTAGAACATATAAAAATATAATAAAAATATAATAAAATAAAATAATTAAAATGAAATAAAATAAAACTTTATTAATTTATAAATTATTTACATATTTACATAACATAAAATTTATGTTATAAATTTTATGTTTACATTAATTTTATGTATTTTTAGAGAATTTATGATATTACATAAATTTATCTTATATCACGTTATTTCTGGATCATTTTATAAATCATACGATAATTAATCAAGTGATTAATTGATTTATTTTTATGTAATTATTAATAAAATAATTTATTAATAATTAAGGTTTTTATTTTCATTTCATATCAATTATTAATAAAAATTTTTTATATATACGTTACACAATGTAACATAAAAACTAATTTATTTAAACAGTACTTGTTCATTTAAATATTTATAAATAAACGAATAAATAAATAAAAAAATAATAAATAAAAAATTTAAGGAAAAGCATATTATATATAGTATATTAAATATCAATTTTTTATTTATTTATTTTGTAATAATGGTGATATATATATAGGTTATATATATAGTAAATAATAAAAAATAAAAATAAAATAAAAGTGGTTACATTTATTATTAAAAAGATCTTTTTTTTGGAAATTTATTATTTTTGATATGCATTATAGTCTTGAATTACAAAAAAGGGCGTAATAAATATATACTACTAAATATCAAATATTTAAACAAAAAGGCAATTTAAAACATTCTATTATATCATTAAAATTAAATTAAAAAAAAAATATATATATATATTATAAAGTTGTTTAAATTAATATTGATAATATTATTTTTATATTTTATATTTTATTTTATTTTTTTTTTTTTTTTTATTTTTTATTTTTATTTTTTTTATTTTTTCTTGTTATCTAAACCTTTTTTTTTTAATATAATTTTTCATACAGAATTAACATAAATTAAAACTTTAATTATTAATTTTTTATTAAATATATACAAACTTTAATTATTAATTTTTTATTAAATGTATACAACAAAAAAAAAAGTACAAAAAATTAAATTAATAAAAAATATTACATGTTTATTGGCTTATCATCTCTTAAAAATATATTAAGGTAACACAAATTAAATTTTTAAAAAAGAAAAAAAATTTTTTATCTATATAAATGTATTGAAATTTTTTTTAATTTTTTTTTTTTAACATTTAAAAATAAAAGTTTAAATACATATAAAATAAAAATAACTAAAATAAAATAAATAAAATAAAATAAAATAAAATAAATTTTTATACTTAAATAAAATGGGTTTATTCAGTTCAGTAAAGAAGGACGAAAAAATCGTCACTCCAAAGGATAAGATTGTCGCTGTCGATGATCGCTTTGTTCTTAAGGAAAACACTGTTTTAATGTTAAAAGAAAAGATAATTTCATTAACTGGTGATGATTTCTCCATCAAGGATGTTAATGGTGTATGTTACTTTAAGTGTAAGGGAAAGGCTATTACTATGAGAGGAAAAAAAGAATTTTATGATGCTAATGGAAAACTTTTATTCAGTCTTAAGAATAAGTTACTTGCCGTAAAGAAAACCATCAAGGTCTATGAAGGTGATAGCGATAGCAAGACTCTTGCTGTTGTCAAGCCAAAAAGTGCTCTTTTTTTAAAGAACTGTGAAGCTGAATTCTTCAATAAGACCACTGGTAAAACTGATAAATTTAACATGAAATGTGATGTCATTGGATTTAGATGCCATGTTTATCATGGTTCCGATTTAATCTGTAAGATCCACAAAAAGTTTGATGGAAAACTTGCTTTTACTGGTCAAAACAATTACTATGTTGAAATTGCTCCAAACGTTGATATTGCCTTAATGTTAGCTATTGGTATTTGCTACGATGAAATTAGAAATGATTTTAATCGTAAAGGTCAATAAAAATTTTAAAAGGAAACAGTTGTAAAGACAACGCAAAACTAAACAAAAAAAATATATATATTATAGAATTATCATCCATTGTCAAGTATTCTTTAATAAAATTTTAAAGATATATTGAGGGAAATTTAATAGAGTAGAAATTTCAAAAGTTATTCTATAAAAAATTTTTTTGAAACTTTCTACTCTAATAAATTTTGGAAAATATTATTTTTTTATTTTTCCATTTTATATAATTTAATATTGACTATTAAAATAGTTTAATATTAATTATCATCAAGCAATAAATCCATTTTATTTAATATTTTATTAAGTATTTAAATAAAATGTCTTATTTTTTTTTTAAAAAAAAAAAAAATACGAATAAACAATAAAAATAGAAAAACAACAACATAAATATAAAAATAAAAAAGAAATAATAATATAAAAATAAAATAATAATATAAAATAAAAATAGAAAGTAGAAAGTAAAAAAAAAAAAAAAAAAAAAAAAAAAAAAAAAAAAAATAACAAAAAAAAAAAAAAATTATAAAAAATAAAAATAATAAAATAAAACAAACCAATAAACAAAAAATAAAAAAATAAAAATAATAAAATAAAACAAACCAATAAACAAAAAATAAAAAAATAAATAAAATAAAGTAAAACAAACAAATAAACAAAAATAAATAAAATAAAAATAAAAATAAAAATAATAATTTTCATTACTATGTATATAATTCTTTTATTTATAGTGTATATAATTTTTTTTATAATTTTATTCTTATAAAGAATTTGTAATTTTATTCTTATAAAAAATGTATTATTATTTTTTTTTTTTATAAAATTTATTTATTATTATTACTCTGTAAAAAATTTGTTTATCTTTTCTATCAAATCGTAATTCTAAATCAAAGATGTTTTTAAGGTATTATGAGAGTTAAGTATTTACAGTAAATTAGTGATAACATGTTTTTTTTTTTAAGACTTTTATATTATTAAATAAAAAAGAAAAAAAAAAAAAAATTTTTTTTCTTTTCTTTTTTATTTAATAAGAAAATGCTTATTAGTAATAATTATAAATTAATTAATGACAACTATTTATACTCTTTATTTCCTAAAGGTATGCTTTTTCTTTTATTAATGTTGGTTTAGAAGCTAATTATAAAATTAATCACTAAAAGAATTTCCAAATATGCATTTCAAATCATTATTTCCTGTAGCAGTTATCATTGATGTTTTTTTTTTTTTTTTTTTTTTTTTTTTTTTTTTTATTTATTTATTTATTTATTTATTTAAATACGGATAATTTATATTATTCAGAGGATATCACGCTTAATTTTATTGAATACTTTTATTAGTTACTATTACGTAAAATATTTATTATAGGCGTTGTTCAAAATTTATGCTTCGAAATGTAATGTAATGTAATATAGTAAAATATATCTATATATTTTCAAGGAATGAACGCTATTATAAAATTTTATTGATTGAGTATTGTTAAGTAAAATTAGTAAAAGACAAAGAAAGAGTCAAAAGAATGAATGTAAATATAAAAAATAATGAGAATATAAATAATAATTAATATTTGAGATATATATTTCAATATTACTGGTAAATTGAAAAGAATAAGAATAAAAAAATAAATAAATAAATAAATAAAAAAAGGAAAACAGTAAAAAGTAATATAAAATAAAAAATTAAATATTAAAATATATAATATTAAATATTTAATTTTAAAAATAATTTCAAAATTAATAAAATATGTTATATTTTTTTAAAAAAAATAATATATATTTTAAAAAAATTTTTTTATTAAAAAAAAAAACTGTGTTATTTATTAACTTTTATATTATTAGCTACCATATTGATAAATATGAATATTGTAAATACGTATAAATAATAATAATTTAATAATAATAATTAAAAGATTTCTTTAATAGCGATAAAAAAAATATATATATATATATAAAAATAAAAAATGGCATTAATTGATAAAAACGATAAAAAAGTTACAGCACCAAAGAAGCCTTTAATTGCTATTAATCAACGTTTTGTTCACGATAAAGAAATAACTTTATTATTAAAGGAAAAAATTTTATCTTTTTCTAATGAAGATTATATCGTTAAGGATGTTGAAGGAGAGTCATACTTTAAATGTAAAGGAAAAGCTTTCAGCATAAGAGATAAGAAATTTTTACATGATTTAGATAATAATCCTATTCTTACCATTCAAAATAAAATTTTTTCTTTAAAGGGTCAAATGACACTTTATGACGGTAATGACAGTTCAAAGGTACTTGGTAAAATCACTCCAAATTCTTTACTTGTCAAAAAGAAGTTAACCGTTCAATTTCACAATAAGACCACTGGTGACATAGAAAATGTTGATATGAATTGTGACTCTCACTCGAAGGACTTACCAATAAAATATTATCGTTTTTGAACAAAAACAGTATTACTCATAACAACTTGGATCAATTTGAAACATTCTTCTACACCGAAAATTTTATTTATCGAAAGGATAAAAACTACGTTCTAAGGTTCGAAGATTGCGTCTACGACTTCAATAAGAAAGCATCATGTCCCGTTCTCCCAAGCGATTTCTGTTTGAAATCAACCAATTACAAGTACTACAGAGAGCACAGGGGTAAGATAGCAGAGGTCAAACGATTTCTTAAAGATATTTTTGTGAAGGATGAATTGATTAAATATGTGGTGAAGATTTTAGCTTCGACCCTTACCTTAGGTAATAAGTTACGTTCGATTTTATTTTTCATTGATTCCGGTAGAAATGGGAAAATGACCTTCACGAACATGCTACGTCTTGCTTTAGGTGATTATGCTGCCACTCCAAATGTTTCCTTATTTTTAGGAAAGTCGGTAACTGCTGATAAACCGAGTCCACATATGATAGACCTTAATAACTCAAGAGTCGCCATATGCGAGGAACCTGACTGTCGCTAGATTAATATTACTGGTGACACAAAGACCATTACCGGTAGTGTTGGCTACATTAAAACCAGATCTTTATACAAGGATCTTCAAACCGTGTATGTGGATCTATTACCGATTATCAATACCAATGATAAATTGACCATTTCAAACTTTGATAACACATTAATTGATTGTATTTTGGTGATTACATTTACTCAACGATTTGTCAATAAAATGAATATTTCCATTCTAACTTCCACTCAAAACATCAACAATCCTTCTGTAAAGCATGCTAATCCGACATGGCAAGGACCGAAAATTCAAGCTTATGCCGAGGCTCTTATCCATTTGCCGATTCAAAATTATCTGGAAGATTACACTACTCTAGAAATTTTTTTAATAGTTATTTGAAGCTATCAAGGCATTTATTATGTGTATAATCATATAGTTAGATTCTTAGGAAAAAATATGACTTATAAAATGAAAAAAAAAAATTTTTATCTGTATTAGAAAAAAATATAATAGTATAATATTACTCTCTTATTTGTCGACAATTAAAAAAAAAAAAAGTTCTACGCTTGTCATAAGAAAAAAAAAAAAGGAAAATTTTATTAGAAATATCATTTCTTGTAATTAAAGGTCTTTTATTAAATAAGAAAACATAATTAAGGATAATCCTAAAATATTAAATATAGCTTTAGAAAAGAAAAACAATTATTACATTAATGAAATTAATAAAAGAATTAATAAACAATATAAATATGTTTTATGACTTATATATTGATTTACCACTTCGTTATTTTGAATTAATTAATGATAGTAATGAGAATGACTTGTTTTAATCCTTAAAATTAAAAGAGCGATTTATTGATGATTCATTATTGTAATAATAAATAGATTATATCATTTTTTTTTAATATATTCTAATAAACTGTTTAATGCTTCGAGGATTACTTTAAGCCATTCTCATTACTATCATTAATTAATTCAAAATAACGAAGTGGTAAATCAATACATAAGTCATAAAACATATTTATATTGTTTATTAATTCTTTTATTAATTTCATTAATGTAATAATTGTTTTTCTTTTCTAAAGCTATATTTAAGGAAATAAATTTATCAGAATTAGTATATCGGATTAAAGCCTATGAAGATAAAAATGTCATAAATTATTTATTCATAAGTAATATATTGGAAACAGTTACAAATAACAATATAGAAAGTTAACGTAAACAAAAAATTAAGCGTTAATATTATAAAATATACTACGAAAGCTTTCTTCATATATTGAAATAAAAAGAAATAGATTTATTATATTATAGAAATAAAAATTATTTGAGTATAATCCTATTTTATTTTAATAATTTTTATTTTTAATTTTATCAAATTTTTTAAGATATAAATAAAAACATATAAATATTTTTAAAAATATAAATAAATATTCATAAATTTTTTAATAGATATATATGAATAGTAATAAAAATATTTATTAAAAAAAAAAAAAAAAATTTATATAATTTAAAAACACTTTTAATAAATATTAAAATATTATATAAATATTCAGTTAAGTATAATATTTTAATATCTATAAATATATAATATTTTAAAGGTATATGTAAAATTTTTTATAATATATGTAATATTATAATTTTTTAGATTTTCAAAAAAAGTTATAAATTTATAATATAATTATATATCATATATAATTATATAATGTTATATATCATTATATATAATATAATTTTTTAAAATATTATTATTAAATATTTTGTATGTAATATATAATGAACATACCAAGAAGCTTTTTAGCTATTACATAAAGTATTAGTTTTGATACGTTTGTAACGATACCATCTTATTATACAACAGCATATTATGATAAATATAGCTATTGGTATAAAAAGTATTGCAATTATCAATAATGGCATAGTTATTGCACCATCGCTATCTGAGGGAATAAAAGGGTCAAAGAAACAAAATCCATCTGTACCACATAATTCGGAGGAACATTCACTACTAGAATGACATGGTTCATGCAATGCTTTACCACAGTGCATATGAGATTCTGGTTCACCAGATAAAAATTTAGGAGTATAAACAGTAACACAACAGATTACTGGATTTAAATCGTTAAATACACAATAACCATTAACACATCTCTCTGAAAGACAATTAGAGTTTTCGGTACATATAGTTGAATAATATTTTCCTTCTAATTTTTTAGTAATATTATGACAATTACCTAATATAGCATTATCATAAGTACAAGTTTCAATAATATAACTTGTTTCCTTATTGTTCTCATCTAAAAAAATAGCAAAAGGAAATAATTCATAATCTTCTACATATGTACATAAATTGTTTTTACAATAGTACTTAATAGGTTTAGCATCAGTAAGTTTTAAAACTTCATCTTTAGTTAAAATTGGTTTCTTCTTATAATAAGCACAGACTATTTGAAAGTAAAATATTATGCAATAGTATATAATTATAATTTGTTTATAATTTTTGTTCATTTAACTTAATATTTTTATTTTAACTCTAATTATTTTTATAAATTTATTTTATAATGATTTTTTTTTTTTTTTTTTTTTTTTTTTTTTTTTTAGACAGGGAAGAGAATACACTTCCAAAAACTTTATTAAATTTTATTTTAAAAAATACATTATTTTATAATGATAAAGCCAGTTTATTATCATATTAAATATTCATAACAAACAATATAAATAATAAATAATATTATCAATATATTATAATATATGTGTATTTATAAATAAAAAAAACTGATTTATAAATTTATTTATTTGATTTTTACATTTTTTAATATTAAATTAAATAAACGCAATAATTATATATTTAATAAATATATAAATTAAATGGAACTTTTCCTTAGTCTAAATAATATATATTAATAATATATATAAAATATATAATTATATCTATATAATATATATTAATAATATATATATATAAAATATATAATTATATAATATATATTAATAATATATATATGTAGAATAAATAATTATATCTAGATAATATATAATAGCATTATGTGTTTAAATCCATGTAACATATAATAATAATAGGGTTATGTAATTATATTTATAAAATATTAAAAAATATATATAATATATAAAATATTTTATGTAAAACGACTTTCGTTAAATTAATTTTTAAAAAAAAAAAAATAAAATTTAAATATAAATAATGAAGAATTTAATTTACTTTATTTTTGTTATTTGTATTACAATATTATTTGCTAATGCTGAAGATAAGATTGATGTCAATTGGATGAGTTTTCTTTCAGACGATACATATCTCAACAATATCAATATTCCTGGTACCCATGATAGTGAAAACTAGTAAAAATTATGTATTGAATAATAAAAAAAAATTTTATGAAGGAATAAAAAGTGATTTATATAAAAATAAAATTTTATATAAAAACGTTGAAGATGAGTATAAGAAACATGTTAAAAATAATGATGTTGATACATATTTAGATAAAATATATAATGAAAAATATTTATCTGGAGAGAAATTTGACAAATTTTATAAATTGAAAGTAATTAATTTAAATAATACTGAATTTGAAATTATTGATAATATAGCTTCTCAGACTTCATTAGAATTAAATTATACTGTTAATAAAGATAATCATAATAATAGTAATTTAAGAAAGGAATTTAAATTTTTAGGGGATTATAAGTAGTGATGGTAGTCATTTCTATGAGCAATCTAATAATGTAAAATTAGCTAATACTTCATATCAAAAATCTTCATTGTTAAATGATAAACATAAACAATGTATGGGACTTTCTAAAAGAAAAAGTGGTAATTGTAAAATATGTAATCAGTTAAAAATTTTACAGGGCACGCATATAGATACAACAACAATTGAAACATTAAGAATGCTTATTAAAGATATGAAATTAGACTCAAAAATATTGCCATATACTATAGAAATTAATAATATAAATGATGTCAAGGTATTACTAAAAGATGCTAATGCCAATGATAATATTTATAATTATATGGTTGATATTTATAAAAATAACATAGATTCTTTTAATAAGGAACAAAGTGAACAATTTATTAAAAATATTAATAGTATTACTAATGAACATATAATAAAATATACAGATTCAAGATTATATGATGATGAAGTTGATAATATAAATGAAGAAGATATAGAAAATTTATTAACAATAAGTGCTGAAGCTATTAGTTTTCATGAAAGTAAATATGATGAAACTGAAGATTTAGAATTTAGAGAATTAGATAAAAGTGATTTACATTCTAAATACAACAAAGATAGATTTAAAAAATTAATTCATATATTGGCAAAAATAGCAAATATTAATCCTAACACAATTATTGATGCTAAAGTTCCTAAATCATCTATCAATAATTTATGTGAAAAATTAAATGAATTGGATGAAATAGAAGATATCGATAGTATACATAGTGACTTAAGTGAATTTAAATCTTTAAATGATTTTGAATTTTATCAAAATGATGATACCTCATTAAATTCGGAACTTGTTCATCTGTTATTCAATACTAATGATAATAAAAATTATGAAAGCGCAAATGAAAATGAAGAAATTAGATCATCGGAAAATAATTTAAAAATTCTAAATAAAAAGAACCCGACAAAATCATCGTATGAAAGATTTGCCGATTCATTAGCATTTGCTATCTTAGCAGCTGGTAAAGAAGATAGTACATTGTCAAAAGAACTAGATAAGGATGGTAATTTAATACCCGTTAAAATTAATGTTATGAATAATGGAGAAGAAGCGCAAATGAGTATTAATGAAATAATTCCTAGTTTACAAGGGTTACAAGGTAAAGAATTAGAAGATAAATTTCTTAAATTATATGAAATGTCCATGGTTTATTATTTAGAGAATTTTGATACGTTTTATGATGAAAATAAAAAACGATTAGTGTATAAAACCAAACCCATGGATACTTTAAAAAATAGCAATGTATTACGGAATATAATTAAGGCCTATAATATTAACGAAAACAACGAAATTGAATATTTCGATTTAAATTTGGAAAATTCGAATACTCACTATTCTTCGGATTCCAATTTAGATAATAAATTTAAGTCATTTATATTGGATGTTGATAGTTCAGAATTAGAAAAAATTGAATATGAACAATAATGAAGAAATTTCAAAAGTAATGAGCAAATATTGGGAAGAATCCGATGAAAATTCTAATAATGAGGATAAAAATAAGAATAATGAAATTTATAAAATTATAGCATTACAATGTGCCAAAAAGCCAGAATGTAAAGAATAATTTAAAAATACCGATAATAGTAAAAATTTATCATTCCAAATTATCAAATATGAAAGTAAAGAAAACGGAAACAGGATTATCAATTATTCTTTTATTTTATATAATGATGCTACTGAGCAGGCTATAAACGAATTTACTATTAAACAAAACACTAATGATAATTCTTACAAATTGGATGAGATTAATAGCTATAAAGAATATAGTTATGCTGAGATCCATAACTATAAAAACCATAAAACAGCAAGCAAAGTATCTATCAATAATGAAAAATACATTATGAAGCCTGGTATAGGCATTGTTGTGGAAGCTGGATTCGACATTGTAGATTTTAATGGAAATGTAATGAAGCCTGAACAGTATGCAGTAAGAAGTACAGATGGTAATAAAATTATCAATAGTGAAAGCATTGAAAGTAAATATGATGTTAAAAATAACAGCGAATACGATATGAACTTGGTAAAGGAAGAAGCATTAGATTTAAATACAATAAATAATGATATAAAAATTAATAATAGATAATAATATTATTATAATCCTATCATATTGAATAATTTAATATTGATAATAATATTATTATAATCCTATTATATTGAATTATTTATAGATAAATAATTATTTTATATATCTAATATAAAAATTAAAAATTATTCTATAAATAATAATAGAAATAGCTTTAATAATAATAGTAATAATTATTATTTCACAAGTATTATTTAATTGAATATTATTGATTTTATTTTAAAAAGTTTTTTATTTTAAATTTTTATGAGATAACGATAGTAATTATCTATTATTTTTGTTTATAATAAAAAATTGATAATACTAATAATAATGATAAATTAATTAATAAAATATTACTGATTTTGATAGTAATAGAATTACTTGAACTATCTAAATTATTATCTGTAATATGTAAAGCTTGACATTCTTTGGATTCTAATAAAGAAACTAATTCTTTTTTTGCTTCCAATTCTTGATAAGAATAACTTCCAGTAGTATATGACGAATCTTCTAATGCACCATATTTTTCAAGACTTATATTATATGCAATTATAAAATAGTTTTATTGATAATTTATTTAATATAATATTTTGATATGTTTTATTGATAATTTAATAAAATGGATATTTTTTTTTTTAAAAAAAAAAAAAACGTATAATTTACTATACTATATTTGAAATAAAAATAAATATAATAAAACTGTAGCGATAACAATAATAATTATTTATCACAATAATTACTAAGTATTTATATTAATTATTTATTTTATTATATTTTTATTTTAAGTGAATCTATAAGAAATATATAACATAATTGAAATAAAATATATTAATTTATTATATAAATGCAAGTAATATTGAATATTATATTTTTATTATTATAATATGATAATATAAAATTTTATAAAATGAAGAATTTTTTTTTATTATACTAAAAATGATAATAATTATTTTGATATTATTTTTGTTCATTAATTTTTCATATAGTGGTATTCTTATTACTAATAGTGAAGAAATAGCATCATTAATATTAGCATTTACAAACGATGAAGGTGAAATTCAGACATATTCAAATTCTGATGTTCCCATTCAAATTAATGTTAATAAAAATATTTATAATTTATAATACAATTTTTAAAGATATTAAAAAAGAGATAGGAAAAACTAAAGATGGTGAAACAATTGAATTGCCGCTAAATCAAATATCGAACAATGATAATTATAATATGCTTAATATATTTAATGATCGTTCGAATACTATTGAAATAAATCCTATTTTAGCTGATATTTATAAAATTTTGTCTTCAATGCGAGATGAAAAAATAAAGGTAAGCTTGGGATTTAAAAAATTGGATAATAAAGGATTTTTTAAAGATTTATTGCATTATTGTGCTCTTAGAGTATTAAATAAATATTTTAATCCAAATAATGAAAAAAAAAAAAATAAAAATATTGAAAATTTATCTGCTGAAGAGATTAGAAGAAGAGGTGATGAAATATTAGATAGTTTTGATTTATATAGACAATTGAGTAATACTCCGATAGAAAATTATAATGAAGATAGAACTAAAAAGATTAAAATAGATAAATCTATAGGTATTTTTGATGGAACTATTAGTGATATATATCTTCCTTCTGATAATGATTAGCATTTGTAATGCTATAGAAGATAAAACAATTAAAATTAATTTTTCAACTTAATTTTTAAAATATGACTTTTTCATTTAGTAAAAATTTTATTTATAAAATATTGTTATTTTTAAAAATTAATTTAAAATTTAAATGATATAAATAATAAGAAATTTTATTACAAAGTAATAAATAATTATTCTAAATATACTTAATATATAAGCAACAATAATGTTACAAATATACTAATAGTAATTAATAAGAGGAAACCATTTTAATAATTAATATATAATTTATTATGACCTTCCAAAATATTTTGGAATCAAGTTATTTGCTAAAAATGATAATTAATATTATTTATTATTATATATAATAATAATTCATAATAAAATAATACTATACATTATAATAAATCTTTGGTTTATGATTAGATAGGTACATATTTCATGTTTCTTAACATTATAAAGTTTGGTACTCCCTTAAACTATTACCAAATTGGAATTAAAAATAAGATTTTTTAAATTGAAAAATTTATTGAAAATTTGAAATTCCACAATTTAACTTGACTTGTTTTAATTTAATTATTATTTTATTTTTTTTTTTTTTTTATAGCGGCAATTATTACGAACTCTAATTTTATTTATTTGTTTATTTATTTATTTATTACTCTAACGAATATATTTTTTTTTTTAAAAAAAACACAAAATTTAAAAAAAAAAAAAAAAAAAATCCTTATTTGTCCAAGCGCTTGAACATAAAAATTTAATTTAATTTAATTAAATCACAAAATAAAAGAAAATTTATGTACATAATATATATTTACACATATTAATATATTTGATAAATATATTTGTTAAATATCGAATTATGGTATTATTCAAAAAAGCAAGTTCAATTTCATTATAAATTAATTTTGAAGATTATTAAATTTTAACTTGATTAAATAGTTTAAGAACTAGTAGATATAATCATAGGATATTTATAAAATATGGTAACAATTAAAGATTTGATTTATATTAGTACAAAATTATTTTTTATTGTTTTATATTTGAGATATTATAATTCGAGTATTTTAGTAATTACGTTTCATTTATTAATTCAATATTATTTAGAACAGTATTTGAGTTTTATTAAATAGAATGCTTATTGCAATTATATCTAGTAAAAAAAATATATATCACAAAGTTAATATTAAAACATTTGTCGACTGGTATATATAGAAAAATAACAATTTATTTTAGTATATTGTAGGGATTATTAAATAATATCAAAGATTATATATTTGAATTTAAAGCAATGTTAAATCTATATTAAGAAATAAATAGAAAATCAGCGGAAGTTATTAAATTAAATAACAAGAATAAAATAAATATCAATATAAAAAAACAAATAAATATAAAATATATAATGGGAAATAATTATTTACATAATTGGTTTATTTTGTTTAGCTTATATTTATTTCTGTTATCTATGATAAACAGTATTAATCTTTAATTATTATTAATATTTTATTATGTAATAATTTAAATATACAATTTCTATAAATATTTACAGATAAGAATATTTGCACTGATAAACTTGTATATTATAATAATCTACAAAAAACTAAAATAACGTGAGTATAGATATAATATTTATATTTAAAATATATTTCCATATACTTCAGAATATAATACAATAGTATAAAGTAAAAATGATTTTTAATATGTTATTAATAAATAATTGAATATTTAATACCAACAAAAAATAAAATATAATTGTATATATAAATATTTGAATAGCATCAAACAAATAAATAATAAGTATATAATAATTTAAATAACTGAAAATTTATAAATAGCTACAATGTTATTTCGTTTTATTTTAGCAATATATACGTGTTTTTTGTCGCTTTTGCAGTATGGCTATCCTCATACAATAAGTATTAAGTCTATTGATATTCCGGATGAGCTAATTTATCATCTTGATATAAATACTAGAGTCATTAAAGATGATTCACAAAAATTTACAGGAACTTGTTCTTTAGGACATTCATATTTATGCAAAGATAATGTTTGTGTATGTATAGAGGAGATTTATAATAAACCTTTTATTGAGTTTCCAGACAAAGATAATTATATTCATAAATATATTTTAATTCCTTTTGCACCTTTTTACAAAAATGTTATATCACAATATATTAAATCTAATAAAAATGAAACTATTCATGTTTCCACTGATTGTAAAACTGATACTCAATGTTTTTCAAATAAATGTATTAATAATACTTGTACATTTAACATAGAAGCTAATATTGAACGGTGTGATGTATTGTATACACATCCCACTGTATCTTCACGTAGTGAAGAATATGTTAATTGTGGTCGAATGCTTGGCGAGTCTTGTAATAGAAATGATGATTGTTCATTTAAAAATTGTAATGGAGAATGCAATTATTATCATTTTGTACCCTCTGAAACTGATGTAGTAACAGTAGGTCTTCAACAATTATATTTTGAGGCTACATTAATTATTATTATTTTAATATTAATTATTTGTTGTTGTTGTTGTTATTGTCTCGTAAAACGTCACAAAAAATATAATATAAATATTGAAAAAAATAATAGCTTTAATTATTTTGATTAAAATATTAGTTATAATAATTATTTAGTTATCAAATAATATTTAAATGAATTGGTCAATTAGATTATAAATTATTTTAAAAACTTTAAAAATATTTTTTGTCTAATATAAATTTTTAAAATGAATTTTATTAATTAATTAATTAAAAATAAAAAATTTATAATAATAATATAAATATTATCAAAGTGAAATTATTTTTTATTAATATTATAGCTATATCAGTTAGGTGTGTATTTAGTGCACAAGATGTAGGTAAATATTTTGTATTAGATAATCTTCCCAATGAAGCATACTTATTTAGTACTAAGGATTGTACAAAAACGTACATATGTAAAAGTAGAGATAAAGAATTTTTTAGTGATGATGTATATGATTGTTATTATAGAACTGAAATAGTAAATGGATCTTTTGGTCCAACTAGTAGAGTAGATCCTGATCAATGTATGTTTAAAGGTAATGTTAAGGTTAAAGCTCCTTGTTATTATACGAGTAATGGTAATGAAAAAACTATTGATAATATAAATATATATACAATAGTACCTTTTCACGATATTGATAATAACCGTGCTTTAACTGAATTTGGTTGGTGTGAATTTACTAATAAAAATGAAGATGCTACTTGGATGAGTAAAATTAATCCTGATTTACCAATTAATCAGATTAATAATCCTGATACTCATGATAGTGGAACATATGCTTTAAAATATGATAATTTGCCTTTTATGGAAGATTGGGCGATAACACAAAATTTAGATATATATGAACAATTAATTCATGGAATTAGATAATTAGATATAAGACTTAAAACTAATTCAGAAAAGGAAATATTTCTTAGTCATGATAGATTTGATTGTACTAATAAAAAAACTGGAGAAAATACTATTTAAGTGATGAATTTGATGAAGTTATTGATTTTTTTACATTATTATCCAAATGAAATTGTTATTTTGCATTTAAAAAATGACAAAGCTGAAATATTTAGGGATGACATTATATATATTAAAGATAAAAAAGATGTTACTGTTGAACTACTTCCTGAAGGTAATGGTGACCTAGAAATAAATGAATATTATTATAATATTGCTAAGATTAGTATAAATAATACTTCTAAAAGACATAACAAACCGTACAATCAATTCTTCTATCAAGATGATAACTATTACAGTAATGATAATATATTACTTCCAATACTTAAACAAGCCCAAGGTAAAGATTATTCTTTTAATTCGTGGAAATTTTATGTATAAAAATAAAAATAGTGATGAATCAATACGAGTAGGTAAGAATATATATAGGCCAGATATGGATGAATGTACAAAGGAATTGTGGCTTTCAAACTCATCTGTGAATGTAATAGACAATGATGTTGTTACAATTAATACCAATGAAAATAATCATGAATCATATTATCCACGAGTAACTTTACAATATAATAACAATATTCTTTTACAAGATAATTATAACTTGCTTAAAAAAGAAAAATGGTCTGGTGTTAATGGTATATTAGACAAAAATATTCCAATGTTACATCAATATAATAGTACAGTTTATTATGTTTATGGAAAAGATCATACAAATACTACTATGTTCTCTAGTGATAACAATGTACTCACTATAAATTTTATGAATATACAAGATTTTAATAAATTTTTCCGTAGTATAATGAGCTTTGCTAAATATATAAATGGCGAATTATTTGATTATTTTAATACTAAAAAACCTAAATTACACAATCATTGGATGATTTTAGATTATCCCAGTGATGATTTAATACGTAGAATTCGTGATAATAACGATTATAGATTGAAAAAGAGAAGTAATTTACAAAGTGATGTTATTCAAATTGGTAATTATTTAATTTATATCAATTTATATTATCACATACAAACATTATCTGGAAGCGACGCTGATATTCCAGCTTGCCTTCGACGTAAAACAATAATTAACAGTCAAGGTCAATCACAAGAATTAATTAAAACTAACAACAAATGTGTCAATAATAAAATGAATAAATGGTTTATCAGACAAAACAGTAATTTTTATTCTATTGTATCATCATATGATGCTAAATGTTTAAACTGTTCAGATGAAGGATTATTTATGGATTATTGTAAAAATAATAACAAATACGAACAATTCGTCATTAAGAATGGTAGGTTCTGCGCACAATTTGATAATTCTAAATGTTTAAGTGGTAAATTTAAAATTTATCCTACTGATTTAGAATCTCCAAGATATGAACATTTAAGTTGTTCATCTATATTTGAAGAACTTGGATTTAGATGTTATTATGATCAAAACACTCAAGTTGAATATGCTGATGAAATTGGTAACTGGGGTATAGAAAATGGCAAATTGTGTGGTATTGGCTATGAAAGATGTTCATGGAATACAATAGGTTATTCATGCTGTTAATCTGTGAATCCTAAAGTTGCATACATTGATCAAAATGGTGCTTGGGGTTATGAAGATGGTGGATGGTGTGGTATTGGTGAACTTAACTACGATACTAAAATTCGTATTAAAAACCAAAAGACTCAAGAATTTCTTATAACTAATTTATACTCTGATAATACTATAGTTTTGTTGGTTGATTGCAATCATAGCGAATGTACATACCAAAATGAACAACTTTTATTAGATGCTACTGGTAAGTGTTTAAATGCTATGAATTCGCGATATGCAAGAATGACTGATTGTAACAATGGCGATGATCAAATCAATCATCACATTCATTTCAAATTTATTGATAATAATTATATCTGCATTAAGAACAATGTTGACCCTAGTGATTACTGTTTAGATAGTAGTACTTTGAAATTTGAAACTAGTAAAAGCGAATATTCTAAATGGCATATTGAAAGATTGAACAAATCAAAGATAATTGATTCTATCGAAGAAGTCATTGCCAAAAGCCCCAATCTTAAACCTGAACCAAAAACCATAATCAAACCGAAGTCTACTACCACTACTACGGATCAAACCTCCACATCCGCTCCCGAAGCTACTGATGATTGTTATTCCAAGGTTGGTTATCTATTCTGTTCGCCTGGAAATACACAAATTGCATACATGATCAGAATGGCAATTGGGGTTTAAAACTTATGACGATAAAAAGAATTGGTGTCTTATGGATGACTCTAATACTACTACACCCTCTCAAACAACCACTGGAACTATTTCTACTCCAACCCATAGCCAATCCAGCCTTACTATCAAATCTGGTCATAGTGTCTATTGGTTCTATCATGCCTTTACCAAGTGTTTATATGCACCACAAGAGCCAAACAATTCAATTACAGTTAAACCTTGTGATAATACTAATTATTTCAAGTGGATGGTATTACCTTCCCGTAAAGGTCACTTCTACTCTATGGCTCAACCTAATTATTGTTTGCGTGTTTCTAATATTGATACAGGCTCACTTGAATTGGGTAAATGTGATGAGCAAGCCAAATTAGAACACACTGATGATGGTTTCTTCGAATTAATTGGTTCCGCTGATAAATGCATTGGTTTCTTAGATGTGAATGATATGTACAACAATGAAATAAAAATGAACTTAAACGCATGTGCTAAAAATGAAGATGAAAATTCTTCAACTGGGATCATAATCCAACTCCAGTCACTGTTTGCTTCTCTGAAGCTTTAGGTTATCCATGTTACTCTAATCCAAACGCTGCTGTTGTTACTACCGATGAGTCTGGTCAATGGGGTATTGAAAATAATGAATGGTGTGGTATACTCCGTTCTGAAACCACTGTCCCCACACTTACTCCAACGATCAACACTGAAACTTATTACTTGTACAACTCAGCAAGTAATAATTGTGTACACTTTTCTGGTATCTTAGATTCTCCAACTACATTGGCTTATTGTGATTACTCTACCTTTTCTCTGTGGGATATTCCATACACTCATAATGGTCATTTCCATTTGAAATTCGATAACACACACTGTATCATGCTTTCTGATGATGAGTCATTAGTTTTGGTTGAATGCGGTGATAATAGTACTATTTTCTATCGTAATGGTAATTTCATCAAATCACCAATTTATACGGACAAGTGTATTGGTTTGTTTGATACTCACACTTTAGGTTTAACTGAATGTAATGAATTTGATACTAATCAAATCTTTTACTTTAATCTCTAGATCGATGAACCTCTCGAATCAATTGATAACTAAGTAAAATCTTTGTAATAAATAAATTAAACTAACAATATAATAAATAATAAATAAATAAAGTAATAAATAAATAAGTAAAAATCATAGCTAAATAATAAAATAGCTAAAAAAAACTGAAAAAAACTAAAAATGTATAAATAAAAATAAAATTATAAATGAAAATAAAAGTAATAAAAAATAAAAAAATTATATAATAATATGCTATCTATTATAAATTTTACATTAGTTTAAGTAATTACAAAAATAAAAAGAAACAATTAAAATTAAAAAAAAAAAAAAAAAAATAATAAAATAAAATAGAAATTATTAGAAATAAAAAAAAGTAGATAATAATAATTATAGTAAATAAAAGGAAAAATAAAGTTTAGAATAAAGAAATATAGTATTATCTAAGTATTAAATATAAAATATATTTCATAATATTATATTTTTTTAAAAAGTCTATTCAACTACGGAATAATAATACTCAAAGTGTTTCTCATTTTGAATACAACAAGAATATATGATTAATATTGCATAATTATAATATCAATAATCACAACATAAATATATGATAAAACTTTGAATTTCATCCATTCAATCTTATATACAAAGAGATAAATACGATTCATTGATAAAATTATATAAATGTTTTAATATCATCTAATGAAACATAGATTTTTTAAAATAAATAAATTAAACATCATCATTAAAATAATTTGATTGATATATCAAATATAATATAATCATTAATAATCAACATTATATGGATTATTACAATAAGCCAAAGTATATTTTAAATTCTTCTATCTGTTGAATATACATATATATTTAACTTTCTTAATTATTATTTTATATAAATTAGTATATCTATCAATTAACGTATTTAAATTATGATATGGGATTAATAAAATTTATATTTAATCCTATATCTTTGCTTTCCTATTATTATTAATTTTAATTTAAAATTATCCTTATATATTTGTTTTTGATATGTCTATTTGAATTTATTATACATGTAAAATAAAACAAAAAATAATAAATAAAAACATTTAACTTTATTTAAAAATTATGATTAATATAATACGAATTAAACATTTATTTTATTATTATTATTATTAATTTTTTTAATTTATTAATTTTATAAAAATTATTTAATTTATATTAATTAAACTTAGTATATAATAATTTTATCAAAAACTGTTATGCGTAACCAAATATTTGTTGTTTTTAGAAAAGTGCTTCTATATTATTTTAAAACTTTAAATATTTGCGAAATAATACTATTTGAAATAATAAAGTAAAATGATAAAGTGATTTTCTTTTAATATTTTGTCTAAATCAAATTAAATAAAAATTATTGGATATAAAAATTGAATCTTAAGTTTGAATTATATGACAATAAAGATTTGAAAAATAATCCTGTCTTAATATCAGAAATTCATGAATTAGTGGATAATACTACTGCATATACATTAGAACCACAATTACCTTGTAAACAATGTAAGAAAATTATGGAATATCCAGGACATTTAGGAAGAATACCACTTTATCACAAAATTGTACATCTATTGTTTGCAAGTACTTTATGCAAAGAAATCAAGCATATTTGCCCTGTATGTAACAAATATAAAAAATCAAATAATAAAAAGTCCGTTTGTTGTAAAAAGCGAATAATTCCTGCTTCGTTTTCACTTCATAAGAAAAGCGTAGCAAATAGTTCGGAATTTAAAATAAGAAGTAAGAAAAAGAATGATAAGAAAACATATTCAGAATATGGATTTTCTTTTGGGAATCAAAAATTAACGATTGATGAAATGTACGAGATGATTTGTTCATCAGATTTTACGGATGATCCATCGATGCAAAAGAAAATGGAAAAGGCATTTATAAAGAATATCCCAGTATTACCAATTAATATGCGTCTATAAAAGATTCTAGTAATATTACTATTCATAATAATCTTACTACACTCTACATTAGATTGTTAGATTTGAATTATCAGTATCGAAATGAAAATTTTTACATTATGCAATCGGCTTATGTCTTAAGAGCATTTAATTTATTTCAAAAAATTCTAAGAATTCATTGTATAACCGATATGGCAGACGATTCAGAAAAAATCTATATTAAACAAATGTTATCAGGGAAAACATGAATCTTTAGAAGTATGTGCTTGGCAAAACGACAAAGCTTTATTCTTCGGAGTGTCATCATACCAAATATTGATACTCCACTGACCAACTCATTCCGTTTGGATATAAACCTTATGATTATGTTATTATTAATCGACAACCGACATTGCAAGTTACCTCGTTATTGGCAGTTCGTTCTTGTCCAAGTAATTGTCGTACCATTCAAATCAATCCACTCATTGCTAGCGTTTTCCAAGCCGATTTTGATGGGGATGAAATGAACATCTTCTAGATTCCTAGCGATGAAGCTAAAAAAGAACTAAAAGAAAAATTGAACATTGCCAATAATATTCGTTCGTTTAAAAATGATGCAATTATGATCGAGTTTATTCAGGATACCTTAACGGGAATCTATAATATGACAAGAAATAATAACATTGCCGATTCAGACTTGATTAAAAAAGTTTGTATAAAGCTGAAAATATCAAAACGCAAATGGAATGATTTTAGCAAATACTATTAGTCTAAAATAAAGCTTTTCATATCACAAAAAGAGAAAGACTTTGATTTGAAAGAGGGAGAAGGCTCTTTGAGTGAACATTCCTTCGTAATTCATGAACACCAAGTAGAAATTCCATATGCCTATTTGATATCTCTGTTACTTCTAAGAAATATAAATATATCTTATGAAAATAAAGTATTAGTTCTCGAAGGAATTCTACTAGGTGTTATTAATGGCGATAATCAAAGTAAATTGCTTAATGGTATATACAATTATGGAAATAACTTTTATTTAAAATTAATATGGGATGTTCAAAGAATGGTACACGAATATAACCTACTACATTTAATTTCGTGTTCTATAGCCGATTGTATTCCTTCAAAAAATATAAAGGATTCCGTTGAGGTTTTTATTAAAGATTTAAAAAATGAGGCCTATACAATTCGCAATGCCAATATCGATTCGATCATTGAAAATAATCTTCAAAGTAATAACATTGAAAAACGTATGAATGTAAAATCTTATGTTCGCTACAAAAATCTAATCAAAAATTTAGATAATAATTTAACTAATATCGTAAACAGTGGATCTAAAGGAAACACTGACAATATAATTCAAATACTAATGTCTGTTGGAGTTGCAACTCTCTTACCTAACTGTTATATTGAGAATTCTTATTATAACGGTCTTTCGTCAAAGGAATTGTTTATCTATTCTAAATCTGGTAGACATGGTATTATTTCAACCTCTCTAAGTACATCCTAAATTGGTTATTTTAAAGAGAATAAGTTAAATCTATGGAAGATCTAGTATCTGATACAGAAGGTGTAATTCGTGATTATAGAGGTAATGAAATATTTTATTATCCATATGCAACAAATACTTCAGAAATCGACGATACTTTTTTGGAATACGCTTTTACTAATGTTTGTAAAAAAAAATTAAATTAATTCTAAAAAATAAAATTAATTTGAAATATTAATTTTTTAAAAGGTGCATTCTTTTAAAAACTAAATTAATTTACAAAAGTAATTATATACAACATATACCAAGAAAATAAAATATAAATAGAAAATGCAAGGATTTTTATGATATATAATTATTGATAATTTTTTTTTTAGGTAATTTCTCTAATTATGCTATATAAAATATTAGAAGCTTATATAAATTATTATGACTAATATAAACTTTATCATATCTTTAAGTGATAATTTTATATTCATATTTTATATATATTATATATATAATTTAATATTATTAAATATTTGATTTATAAATGTATTTACAAATTTAGTTTATATCTTCTTTTAAAAAATATATATATACATATATTAAATAATATAAAATAATTTTATTGCTATTTGCATATTTTAATTTAATTGCCCAAAGTTTAAAAATGTACTATTACATAAATACAATATATGAATAAATATAAATAGTTGGAATATACATTATACATTTATTTTACAATAAATATTAAATTATTCTCAAGAATTTTAGAAAATATAAAATTCAAATGCTTTAATAAATAATGATAAAGTATTAATATTACAAGCAAATATAAATTATTAGAAAAGTAATATATATTAATTAAATTATTATTTAAATTATGGGAATGATAATTCAAAAAATAAACGAATTAAGACCGATATTATTGATATTATTTACAGTTGCATTGATGAGTATGGGGAAGGTGTAGTTAATATGGCTGGATTAATGACGATTAAAAAGTACTTCAGTAAAGCTGTAATAAATAGCAAAATTATTTCCAAAATATTTATCGTTCTAAATCTTGGTTATCTGGTATTCAGCGATAACGAATGGTATAAGTTTTCGTATGCACGTAACGGATGGGAAAAGCTAAATATTTACAATCTCGCCAAAGAAGTCAATCTTCACTTAGTGAATGAATTAAAAGAGCTCTGCTTGGAATACCACTACTCACTCGAAGGACTTACCAATAAAATATTATTGTTTTTGAACAAAAACAGTATTACTCATAACAACTTGGATCAATTCGAAACATTCTTCTACACCGAAAATTTTATTTATCGAAAGGATAAAAACTACGTTCTTAGATTCGAAGATTGCGTCTACGACTTCAATAAGAAAGCATCACGTCCCGGTCGCCCAAGCGATTTCTATTTGAAATCAACCAATTACAAGTACTACAGCGAGCATAGGGGTAAGATAGCGGAGGTCAAACGATTTCTTAAAGATATTTTTGTGGAGGATGAATTGATTAAATATCTGGTGAAGATTTTAGCTTCGACCCTTACCTTAGGTAATAAGTTACGTTCGATTGTATTTTTTATTGACTCGGGTCGAAATGGGAAAACCACTTTCACGAACATGCTACGTCTTGCTTTAGGGGATTATGCTGCCACTCCAAATGTTTCCTTATTTTTAGGAAAGTCGGTAACCGCCGATAAACCGAGTCCACATATGATAGACCTTAATAACTCAAGAGTCGCCATATGCGAGGAACCTGACTGTCAATCGATTAATATTACTGGTGACACAAAGCCATTACCGGTAATGTTGGCTACATTAAAACCAGATCTTTATACAAAGATCTTCAAACTGTGTATGTGGATCTATTACCGATTATCAATACCAATGATAAATTGACCATTTCAAACTTGGTTAACACATTAATTGATCGATTTTGATGATTCCATTTACTCAACGATTTGTCAATAAAATGAATATTTCCATTCTAACTTCCACTCAAAACATCAACAATCCTTCTGTAAAGCATGCCAATCCAACATGGCAAGGACCGAAAATTCAAGCTTATGCCGAGGCTCTTATCCATTTGCTGATTCAAAATTATCAGGAAGATTACACTACCCTAGAAATTCCTTCAATGGTCATTGAAGCTTCCAAGGCATTTATTATGCGTAGTGATTATATAGCCAGATTCCTAGAAAAAAATATAACTGATGAAAATGATAACTATGCTATTTCAATCGATAAGTGCTATTCCCGCTACAAAGCATGGTATAAGCAATACGTGTCTAATCGTTCAATTAATTACAGCTTGGAAGATTTTCATATGGATTTGGTAAAGTATAGCATTCGTATTAAAAATGTACCATCATCTGATTCAAATCGTATGGTTGAATCTATCATTGGTTATAGATTTAATAATTAATAATACTTCTTGATTCATTCATTAATTAAAATAAACACAATTTAATATTTTTTTTGTTTCAATTTTGTATAAATAAATCATGCATTGAATTTATATAGTTATCTATTTATAGATATAATTATGTACACCTATAATTATGTACACTTATAATTATGTATATCTATATATGTAGAGTATTTATGTATATATTATTTATTGTTTTTATTAAATAGTATAAATGTATAATGTTTTCTTTTAAATTAAAAATACTTTATATTATATATATAATATATTTATACAAATTTTAAAATGTAATTGAAACAAGGTTTTTATATTATATAACATAATAATATTTAATAAAATATTAACATAATTTAAAATATTAAAATATTATTTACACTCTATACTTTTTTATAGCAATAAAATTTTATTTTATTTGATTTATTAATTCCTAGTAATATTTTAAGTATACTTTTATAGTAAATATTTATTTAATATAAAATTAACAAGAGTTTAATTTTTTTTTATATATTTTATAATTAATATTATATAAAACTTTGAATTATTATTTTTTTTTAAAATTTAAATATATTTAATTTATTTTTTTTTTATTTATATTTTATATTTATTTTTATTATGATAAGACATATTTTTTAAAAACTTTTTGAAATATTTTATTTATATATATATATAAATATATTTTTTTTAGTATACAGTTTATATAAGTAAATAAATAAATATAATTTTAGAATCGTTAATAACAATATAATGGTTTTTTTTTAAAAAATTTTTAATTAATAAAATATTTTTTTTTTTTTTTAAATTTTTAAAATATTTATTTAGTTAAAGTAAAGCTTTATTTAATTCAAAATATAATTATTCAATTTTATAATTTATTATAGAAATTTTATTTATTCGTGTTTGCTTTCTTTAAAGTCATTATAATGAGGAGAATCATAAAGTACTGATGATAAGTAGGATAAATCCATAGTAAAAGCAGGAACAATCAATACTGATAATCCAAAATACTTCACTCGACCTATATCTTTAAACTCTGGTGTTTCAAAGGGACAAAAGTAGCCGTATTCGTAGGACAAACGTAACTCCAAATTTTCACTTTCCGTATTAATTGGTATCTGTACTCTTTGAATATGCGATAACTTATCGTAATAAGACCGTTTGCTTAGCGTTTGAACAGCTATGGGAAGAATATTCACAAGAATAAGACCTAATCATACCGGATTTGACCATACTATATAAAGTTAAATTCAAATTGGATACAAAACTACTCGTGTCTAATTTTTTATTTTTTCTATCCATTCTAAAATATTTTATTTTTCGGTGTATGGAACAGGGGAAACAATCATTCTGATTACTAAAGTAAGACTTACTACTATTAAAATCTAAAAACATTCTCGCCATGCATAAATAAATGTAAAATTTGGTGTTTCTATCATCATAGGAATAACGATCACAATGTAAAGAATCTGGTGTGAGATAACTGTCGATCATGCCATTGATAATGCTAATGATTTCTTCTTTGGATTCCTTTCAATGAGATAAGATGGATTCTAGAGTGGTTTCTGGAGAAGAATCTGGAATCGTTATTTCTATATCTTCAGGAATGTTTTTCCCAATGACATTTTCTATAATAATCTGTTTAATTTCACTCAATGAAAATTCCGGCTTTAAATTACGAAACACATACACTAACGGGATACTTTGCTTTTCATTCGTTTAATTCCTTTAACACGTAATAACTGGAAAAATAAGGAATAATAAATTCGAATGTCTATAAGAACATGTCTTTTCATTTTCGTCAACTTTCTATGACGATCCTTACTCGAGAAAGTATAGTAGAAATCAAAGTTTGTATGCTCATTACTAAAATATTTTATAGATTTCTCAGCCTTTCCCTTACTCAACACTTTTCCTACATATTCAATATACTTATAATCCATAAGCATTTCAAACGATTGAAATTTCCTTCCTTATTACATTCTTTATATTCAATACGGTCATTTTTATAGATGAAAATGGGAGTACAAAATAACTCTTGAGAAATAATTACTTTTTCTATTTCATCTACGATAAACACACCATCTATAGGTGCTGATATTTGTATTTCATAAGATTCATGTACTAAAGAAATAAAATAGGTTTTTTTCTGAATTATCAAATGATCGTATTTCACTTCAGAAATAACAATGTCTAAGGGATTCAATTCCGGTTTTATTTGTTCAAGAAATAACTTGGTATCAAAGAGCTTCTTTATAAATAGTTTATCAAGATTAGCATAGACGCCATATTTATCAATAAACCATTTCAAATAATCGATATACTCTTTATCAACCATGTCGTCTTGGAATTATTTCTTTGTTAAAAATTCTAAATCAATTTCTCATATATATAATCAGTTGAGAAACATACAGTATATTCCACCAGTGAAAAATGTATTTAAAATATTTTCTTATATTGATTTAGAAAAAGTTAAAGTAGTTATCGTTGGGGATGAACCTTATAATAATGAAAATGAAATAAGCGATATTGCTATTGCCACTAAAAAAACAAACATTGTGCCTCCCAAACTTTTGAGAAATATTTATGCCAATTTAGAAAATCATGTCAAGGCTTATAAACCAATATCCAATCACCACTTGGATCAATGGCTTGACGAAGGGATATTCTTATGTAATTTTTGTTTTACTCGTCCACGTTTCCAATCTACTCCTAAGAGTTAGTATTTATTATGGGAGCCATATATTAACAATTTAGTAGAATTCATCTCCAATGATCACCCAGTACTGTTCATGCTATTTGATTCGATAGATTCATTCCTTCGTAAATTTATTAATGAGAGTAAATGTTCGGTTGTAACTATTCCTCATCCTATTAAAAAGTATTATCAATTCAAAAATTCAAACTGTTTTGTTGAGGCTCAACAACTTGCTTGTAATCTTGAATATACTTTTAAGTGGTAACTTTGGTATAAATAAATTAAATTGCATTTTTTACTCTAATTTCGATTTTATTAATAATTAATAAATTTATAGCATTTGATTTATTCAATAAAATTTCAATTTTTAAAATGGAAAAAATATTTTCAAATAATATTTTTTAATAATATTAAAGATTTTTAAAAAATAATAATAAATTTTGAAATTAAAAAAAGATATAAAATATGTTTTTAAATTAAATATTTTATTAAAAAATTAATATTATGTATAATATCATCAATTAATATAGGCTCCAAATTATTAATAACATATAGGGTTTTATGCTAAATATATGCTAAAAACTATGCTGTTTATATATCTATATTTTTTGGAGCCTATATTAATAAATGTCAAAATGGTATGGTTTTTATATAAATATATGTTAAAAATGGTATGGTTTTAAATGCCCAAAAAAACTGAAAATGTTGAATGAAAACAAATGAATGTTTAAATGAGACGAAGCGAAAGAAGGGGAGTGAGAGATCGAGCATGTAACGTAGTGAAGCTGCGTAGAGACTCGAGATCACCCGAGAGTGAGCGTAGTCGAATCAATGAATGAAGTTGAATGAAAATATTGAGGTTTTTTGGGCATTTAAAAACATACCATTTTTAGCATATTATCATGATTATAAAACTAACTGCATCATAAGACTTTCAAACTAATATCCTTTATATTTTATTTTATATTATTTGTAAACGAAATTAGTAATAATAATAATTCTAGAATATCTATTCATAATATGTTTTAATTGTTCTAGACTATGTGTAATAATTATAATATATATATTTTTACTTTATATATATTTGAATAATTGTTCAATTAAATTACCTTAATTCGAAATATAGAAAAGTTTATGCTTTATGAATTATTTAATTTTAAATATATATTTTTTAAAAAGAACTTCCAAAACAATTAAACAAATAACTAGATGACTTTATAGTATAATTTATAATAAAAAAAAAGAAAAGATTTATATATTTAGGTTTAATTAATAATATATATATTTTTTCTTGAAAGAAAGAAATTGATAATTAGATTAGAACGTGTTAATCCTACAAAATGTAACGTAATTAATAAAAACAGATTCCTCATATTAATTATTAAAATATTAATTTATTATTTAGTAAAAAAATTTTTAGATAATATTATTATTTAAAATAATTTATGATGTTTGTTTATGTTATCAATGATAAATAATATTGAAATTAATTTATTATTTATATTTATTATCAGTTTATAATACATATATTATTTAAAATTATTTTATGGTATATACATTTCTCATAGGTAAAATTGTATTATATTATAATTAACAAAAAAACTAAAAGAAAAACATAATAAATATTATAGAATATTATATTTAAATATAATTAAATATATATTAATATATACACCATATTATAAATAAAATGATTTTTATTATAATAATAAATTTCTAAATATTCATTAGATTAATAAATATACAATAGAATTGTATACAATAACAAACAATGAAAAATAATATAGTTTTAACAATATTTATTATTATTTTTTATATTCATTTCATTAATGGCGAGGATTCTATATATAATGATATGACATATGATGACGTCCCCAAATATCTAACAAAAGATAAAGTATTAAAGATAAAGAATGTGTTCTTTATATCCTTTTATTGTAAAGACAATTTATGTGTTAAGACTGATAATAGATACAATGAGAATATTGTTGAATTTCCAGATGAAAATGGAAGAATGAAGAAGTATAATTCCTATAGCATGTCAGCTTAGTGCAGTTGAATCCGGAAGTTGTACAATTAATATATTTGTTAACTGTACAGAAAATTCAGAATGTTTGTCTAATTAATGCTTTAACAGTTTCTGTGTTTTTAACGATGAAAACCCAATTGTGAATTGTGACAGTATATACAGAGGAGGTCAAAAATTATACATGTATTGTGGTAAGGCATTTGAAGATGTATGTCAAAATGATGATGAATGTTCCTCTAAAGAATGCTATCAAGAAGAATGCTATCTGGACCTTCCGACAGTGAAGGTGTGAAGGGTATAATACTTGCATTTTTTGTTATGATTATAGCTTTATTAGCGATATTATGCATCTGCTGTTGTTGTCGGAGTCATAAAAATATAGATCATCATCAACAACAGCTGGTAAATAACTAACTCTAACAGTAACACTTGTTAGTAGTATAATGTTTATAATAATATAACATTTTATATAAGTATTCATGATGATCTGGCATATTGATATAGCTAGATTGATATATTACTATCCGTAATAAATCAATAAGCTTTCAATAAATAATTTTAAAAAGATTAGATTTTATATACTGATGTTTAGATCATCCAAGCTAAATTATCTATTGTATTTAATACATATATAATTGATATGCAAATACCTGTATCTCTAATCAATAATTTAATTTTATTAACTAAATGATTATTAATATTTTTAATTTAAAGGAAACAATAAATAATAAATAATATTTTCTTTTAATTCTTTCTTTATTTAATTATTATTTTTAAATTCAAATTATTGTTTAATTTCATTGTTCGTTTTTATAAAAGAAAGAAAATGGTCTCCTTTTATATTACATGAATTTTAATTAATTAATTATTATCTTATTATTATTTTAATATTGATTATTATTATTTATTATATTGTTATAATTAATTATCATTCAATTTTAATAAAAAATAGATAAAATGAAATATTTAATATAATTATATTAGTGTGGTAAAAGCAATTGTTACTAGCTTTTCCCATTTATCGATGATAACACCATGTCCATTATTACGAGTAATAATTTCTGGGTTAGTGCTAACAACCAGATATGTATCGGATCTTTCACTGCGAAGTGAAAATCTATGCCTTATTATTTCGACGTCGACACTATTAGCAAGGGTAGATTCTCAACGAAATACTATTTCATCAGCAACTTATAAGATAGACAAATTAATGGTATTACATTTGTTTGAAACTCTGCAATCTCCATAAAATAAGGAACTGTAGACGAAATATAACTTTATTTAAAAATATTGTCTATTGTCTTTGTTTCACATTATTAAGTTTATCTAAAAATCTTTTTTTTTTTTTTTAAATAAATGAAGTGATTAGATAAAATATTCAATTGAAATTTTTATACATATTTCCTTTATTTTGAAAATATTATTTTTACATTAAAAAATTTCTTTAAAATTTAGAAATATTTAAAACATTTTAAAAGAAAATTTGTTTTTAAATGAAATAAATATTTATAATTAATAACAATTCAACCAAAGAAATATATATATTCATTTTTATATAAATGTACAAATAATTAGTTTATAATTATATTTTTATTATTATTTCTAGTATTATTGTTTCTAGTAAAATCAATTATTTTATTCTTAGAAATAGATTTTAAATAATTTTAAAATTTACTGTAAAATTTTAACAATTAGAACTTAATAAATACACATTCAATTATTAAATAAAATTTAATGTATTTAAAAAGCCTAAATAGGGTAATAATATCAATTAATTTAATATTATAGATATTAAAATAATAAATATTATACATTATTATAAGAGGTTTCGAATAAAAATTATATTTTTCTGAAATATAAATAATAATATCTTTTTTATTTTTTATTTTAAATATTATTTTTTTTTTATTTTTAATTATTTATTTGTAATTAACCATATTAATATGGAATTAAAATATAGATAAAAATTTAAAAAGTTAAATTTAATTTTAATTTTAAATTATTATTTATTTAAAGTCTATTTTTACTTCTTTAGATGGTTTTTTATCTAAAATTTCAGCGTTGTTCTGATTTGTAGAACTACCCTTTTTATTATTCGAGTCTATTGAGTGATTTTTCTTTTATGAATGTAGCTAGATAGAGCGCCACAACCACAACAGCAACATATTAAAATGTACACAATAACAAATATACCAGCCGTAAAGAATAAGAAATAAATAAAAATTGTAACTGGAGAAGCATTTTTACTTTTAGATGAAGCTTCATTTTCGTATTCTTTAATATCATTTTCTGGAATACCGTTAGAAGAGTTAATTTCTTGAAGATCTGCTAAAATACATTTTCTCTCGAAATTATTATTACAAGTATCACTTTTTAAAGAACATAATTGTGTACCCCCATAATCGCATTGTTCAATTTTTAAATCTCTAAGAATACAACCTTTTAATTCTCGATTATTATTTAAACTTCTAAAATTATTATTAAATTATTTTGTTAATATTTAAAATTTTGTCATTCATTAAAATAACATAAAACAAATAAAGAATGTAAATATTTAATAATACATACAAAGTTTTCAGATTTTGTAAATTTTTAAAAGAATAAGGAACATATTCAGATAATTCATTATTATCTAATAATCTTTTATATAAATATTAATTAAAATATGAATATTTAATAAGTAATATCTTTAGTATTATTATTTTATTTCTATTTCCAAAATAAAAATAAAATGAAATATATATATTACAGAAATCATTTTATCTATAATTTACTCACAAAATTTTCAAATTTTTTAGATTACCGTAAGAGCTAGGGATTTCACCAAAAAATCTATTATTTGACAATTTTCTGTTATTTTATATTAAGTAATATATATAAATTATAATAAAAATTTTTTGCAATATATAAAATTTTATTAATCATTAAAAATAGAAAAATTATTTATTAAGTAATATTATTTTATTAATATTTTAATTGTAATCCACTTAAAAGAAATGCTATTTATTAAGGTTAAAGATAGGGTTAATTAATAGCGATGAGTGTAAAATTTAAATTTTGTTATCACTAAAAACATTAAAATATTATTTATTAAAGTTACTAATAGGATTAATTAGTAAAAATAAATATAAACCATAAATTTCATTGTCACACTATATATTAGATTAAATTATTGACAAAATTAACATATTATAAAAAATAAATTAATATACATAATAAAAATGTCAAACAAATAATATTATGTACCCTAAAAATATTAGAATTAATTAAAATAAAGAATTGAATTTCTGGTTTTTTACATCCTAACATTTCAAATTCTTCGAAAGTTTCTATATTTCTTGTAATTTTTTTTTTTAAATTACCAATGATATCTAATTCTCTATCTTTTATTTTACTATATTCATTTTTATGTTTTTCTAATCTTTCATCGATATGTTTATAACTAAATCTCATTAAACTATTTATATATTCAATATTTCCTCTAAACATCTTCCTATAATATTGTAATTTATTTATACTTTAAATTATAATTATTTAGTATTGCAAAAATTTAAAATATATTTATTATTTAATACTTTAATAAATTAAAAGATATATTTATTCAGTATTTTAATAATTTAAATAATATTTTATTATCTTAAATTATATTTATTAAATAGTATTATAATATAATATATTATATATTTTTTAAAATTAAAACTTAAAATCAAATTTATTTTATAAAAAATAAAATAAAGTAAAATTAGTTTTTTTTTTATTTTAATTTTAATTTAAACATATATATTGTTCTTTTTTTTTTGTTTTTTTTTTTTTTGTTTTTTATTATTAAAGTGTATTATAAGAAATTCATTAGTATGAATTTTTTTTTATATTTAATTTTTTTTTTTTTTTATTTTTTATTTTTTAAGGGATAAACTAATTATTTAAAAATTTTAAATAAATTTATTAATGGTTTACTTAATATTTACAAAAAAAGAAATTAAATAAATATATTATATAGAAAAATATATAATTTAAATATTCAATTTTATTTTTACCTAATATTTTTTACTTTTATTTTTTATTCATTTTATTTTATTTTTATTTTTATTTTTATTTTTATCTTTTTTTATAATAAAATTTTACATTTATTTTTTAATTATTTTATTACTTTTTTTTATTTAATAAATTTTTACGTTTATATTCATATTTTTTATTATAGATTTTATTTAGTAATTTTTTTTTTCTTTTTTTTTTTTTTTTTTTTTTTTTTTTTTAATTATTTTACTTATTATTTCTTTAATTATATTTTTATTTTTAATTTTGTGATAGCTTGTAATATATATAAATAAATGGTCTATATATATACAAATTAATAAATTTATAAATTTGTAATTTGAAATTTATAAAAAATTATTTAATGAAGTGAATAAAATTTTTAGTTTGAAAATTTTATAATGATTTAATAATTAAATATAAAATTTAATTATATATATATATATATATTTTTTTTTAAAAAAACTAATAAATTATATATTTAATAGTAATTTTTAAAAATTTATACTTTAGTTCTTCCCATTTTTACCATTTTTATTTTTTTTTCGTTTCTCCATATGTTTATTTATATTATTGGTAATATTTTTCCAATTATTCTTAAATTTTTGGATTTTCCTATTAACTTTGTCTAAAAAAGCATTTTTCTCATCTATGATGTAAAAACTACTTACTTTTTGTTTGCCATCTTCTTCAAGAATACTTTTAGAATAAACATAAGTTCTAATGTTATCATTAAATTTGAAAACTAAATTTTTATTATCGGAACTACTATAAATGATTCCTTCTGAATTAGCATTAAGGAATTCTCCTGAAGAGCTTTTTGAATTTGATCCCATTGCATAATCAGGATTTTCTACTCTAGCAATTTCGGCAGTTACTTCAGAAACGGAATATAATGATTTAATTTCTTTGCTATAATTTAATTTTCTTTCATTATCAGTGGTTAAAATATCATATTCGTCATCTTTATATTGTACGAAAATTTCCGTATTTTTAGGTAAGTTACCTTCTTGGAGTTCATTTCCAGCAATATAAACTTTTTGGGCTTTTTCTGGATTGAATACATACTCCTTTTCTTGTTTTATAGTATGAAGAGGATCATAAATATTAGATGTTACAATATTTTCAGATTCAGGTTTTTGTATGTTATCCTCGTCATCTTTAAATACTACAAACTCGTTTTGATTAATTTTTCTCTCTTTCTTATCTTTAGTTTTATATATTTTAGGAACTACTACATAGTTATGAACATTTTCATGTTCAATTGTTTCACTAATGTCATCTAAAATAGAATTTAAGTTATTCATAATTGATTCATAATCACCACTGTAAGTAAGGGGTTCTTGATAATAATAGATGGAGAGATTAGAGCTATAATTAATATTATTTAAATTTATTTTTGAATCATAAATAATATTTTTTACACATACTCTCCGATCACTACTTAATTTATCATATTCATTTAATTTTTCAGGGTTACGCTCTTTATTATCTAATAATTCTTCTTCTGTCTGAGCGGTATAGTTACTGCATATTCCTATACCATTACATCCAAAATATTGATCATTAATTTGAGTTATCATTTGGTCATAACCCCTACTAACATGAAATTCCTGATTCATTATATTGTTAATACTTTTTAATACACTATCACTTGTGTATTCCTCTTTATTATCTTTATCGAAAGAATTGGCTAATTCTTCACTAATAGGTCCTATATCTTTTGCAAAAATTGTCTCTTTTGTTAATGCATAGTTTAACTTTTTATTAAATTCTGTAATTTCATTTATGATTTCAGATGGTAATTTAGAAGCGACAGTATTTTTCATTGCATCTCCATATTTTAAATTTAAATAAACTGAAAACATTTTATATATATCTTGTTTAAATTTATTCTTGAGGTCTTGTAATTGTTCAGGTCTTTCAATTATATTAAAATTTATTTCTTTAATTTTACTCTTTTTGTGGAAATCAGTAATTCTATCTTTAAATTGTAACTTGGTAAGTTCTATATTATTTTGTTCATTTTTATTAGCGATTCTGTTGTAGTCTTTAGCTAATCTAAGGAATTTAATTTCCTCATTTCTACAACTTTGTATTTTAAAACTATTAAGTACCATTAAATCCCTTGAAAGACTATTTATTCTGTCGAGATTTCTGCTATCATAATTTGTTTTGAAATCGTTAACACCATAGTCCATTCTTTCTTTTCCTATATCTACTATTAATACTGAAGCGGGGTGAAAAAAATTGCTTTTAGGGACTAAATCTACCATATAATCAGCAAGTGTATCTCTAGTCCATTTTCCAATAAAATCTTCAGGAAACATTGAGATTAGTTTTTCACTTATAAATTTTCTATAATCTTCATTTCTAGTCTCATACATAGAATTAAGTTGGTTTATTATTATTTCTCTACAATTTTTAGGATTATTACATGTTAAGTCTTCTCTTTTACTTAAGAAGTCTTTCCTTTTTTTTTGGTGTAATAATTTACTTATATATTTATGTTCAGTTATTTTTTTTTCACTATTATAATCGCTATAACTATTATCGGTTCTTCTTTTTAAATTTACAATATAATTTTTGTCCATTATATCCCGGGATATTAAAGTCTTAAAGAGATAGTCTTCTCCTATAAGTTTAATATATCCTTTCATTGCATTATTTTCTAAAACATTACCTAATGACTCGGTAACTTTTTTATCCCAATTAGTATACATAGTATCGTAAATTTCGTTACATTTCATTGAAATATCTAAAGGATTATCATTTTCTTCCTTAACAAAAATATTAAAATAGTTCTCTAAATCTTTAGCTGATATACCTTTAGTGTGATCTCTATTAGCATTATGATTTTTACACAAATCCTCGATATGAGCTTTTAACAGTGGTAAATAAAGATGATAATCCATTTCATAGTCCATTAAATACATAAATGTATTTTCTTTAATAATAGTATCATATTCTTTAATATCTTCTTCATAATTTATTTCATTAGAATAATCCATTTCTTGCGTGATATTTCTTTTTACCATTTCTTCCATTGGTTGGCCAAAAGCATAGTTATTATACAAACTATCTGTTAACTTTTTGGCTTCTTTAATGTAATCATTATTTTTATATTGTCTATATAAATTGATAATAGGACTATAAATAGAATAATAAAAATTAGTATCCATTAAGGCATCTATGGTGTCTCCATGGATAAGATTATAAGTTAAATATTCTTCGTCGTAATAATAAATAATTTTATAATTAGAATCCGATGTACTATTAACAGAGATACTGTAGATTAACTCGTAATAATCATAAATTAAATTATAAATAGATTCAGAAAAGGACTTGGAACTTGCATAAATGGAGTCTGGGTCAATTTCTGATGTTATTGTTACTTTTTTATTTTTTTTAGTTTTGGTGGCTTCATCGTTTTCTTCATTTTCCTCAGGTTTGATGATAACATATCTGAAACTATAGTCGATGTCAAGATATCCACATAGATCTAAAAGCGTATCAAATATATTGTACTGGATTGATTTATTTTCATTTAAATTATATATTAAACTACCGATATCGTTTAATTTATATTTTCTTAAAAATAAATTTAGATCTTCAATTTCAGTTTTATTAAGGTTTTCTATAGATTCGATACTTTTTTTTTTTTTACTTGAATTAATATCTAACCCTTGTAAGTTGTAATTATCATGGTGAGTGAGTATAAACTGAACTTCCTCTTCCGTATATCTGCCATTAAAAAATCTTTTATTGATTTCTTTCGTAAATAGTTCCTCATTATAATTATCTGTATCAAATTCGAAAAATAAATTACGATTATAATTTACTTCTTCAAGTGACTTTGAAAAATTTTCGAATAAATCTTTATAAAATAGTTGTTCTGCTATTTCTTTAAAGGTTTCATCTTTGATTATCTGACTAATATCTATTTTTTTATTTTCAATATCTTTTTTCATATTTCCCCTTTGAATGATTAAATTCTTCATTAAAATTTTGTATAAGTGGTTATATTTCTCATTATTAGCTGATAATTTTAAATAATAAAGATAGAAGTCAAAATATGTTTTTGCGAATTCCCTGGAGTAATCTTCATACTCCTCGAATAAAATGGAATTTTGGTATAATTTTAACAAGTATTTATCGACAGATTCGGGAAACTCGTAAATACTGTCGAAATCATCAAACAATGCAAACGAGATACAAAGTTTATAATCTTCGATATCGTCTTCGGAATAATCATACTCACATGTTTTTATATCATAGAAACGGCAAAGCATTACATCTTCACCATCTAAGATATAATTCTGGTAGTTCTTTAATTTGGAAAGAATAAAAACAAACAAATAGTAAATAAGAATATGAATTGGGTTATCCATTTTATAATAAAAATATTATATTAATAATTCTAATAAAACTATTTTATTTATTGATTGTTAATTATTTATAATTAATGATATAACTTTTTTTATAATTATAATTAGTAATATAATTATTTACTTTTATATATTATTATTTTTTATATAAAAGTTTTAGAATTTAGAATATTAAATTCAAATTATTTCTTTTTTGTTTAAATATGTTTTATTTTTAACTTTCGTGTTATAATTATTAATATATTAAAGGAAATTAATGTGATAAATGAACCTATTTGTACTATATTAAACAATGAAATTTTGATTTAATATTAAAATATAGTAAAAAAATTATATTGAATATATTAAAATATAAATAATTTTTATATTATTATTTTTATTATTTTTTTTTATTTATTATTTTTTTTTTTTTTATTTATTATGTAATATTTTTTATATATATAAATATATATATAAAATAATTATTATTATAATTAAATTTTAATTTGATTTTATAATAAAAAAATATTGATAAAAAAATTAAAGTTATTAATTAAATTGTACTACAAAAAAAATATATATAAATTTTCCTTTAATATATTAATATTGTATCATTATTTTTTAAAAATAATTTTTTCATTTAATTTTTAAATTAAATTTTAAATATTACTGATTTTAAGATTTTATGATCATTATATGTAGATAATTTAAACTTTTCTTAAACCTTAAAAATGTTACACAACATAATTAATTTATAATAAACATTTTAAATTTATTATATATTATTAATGTTAGGAGTTTTAATAAATTTAATTTAACCAAAAAAATAAAATAATTCCTTATTTGTCATAATAAAATAATTAAAAATAAAAAACTTGATACATAGAAAATTTGCCAAACTCGGTAAATTAATTTTTTTTATTAAGTTGACTGATGTAATAATTTTATCCAATAAAATTTTAATTTCTTTATATTATAAAATGAATTTAAACATTATTTAAAACTAGTAGTAATATATATTAAATTATTATTTATATATTATAAATTGTTATTAATATATGTATATATATATTCTAAAATATATAATTTTTAATAATATTATGATAAAATTTTAATATTTATAGTTTAATTTAAATATTATTAAATATATATTGAATATGTTGCATTTAGAAATGTGGCTTACAAATAAAATATTGGTTCTAATTTAACGCCTCACTTTATAAAATAAATAAATAAAAATTGAAATAAATTTAATAGTGTTAAAATTTTTAAATTATTTTAAAAATTCTATTTTAAATTTATTAATATTATTTTAACAAAAAGATATATATAGTTTTAAATTTGATTATTATAATTTAGAAGGTAAATTTATTAAAAAAAAATTTTTTATTATGTATTGAATTATAGAATGATATCATTATTATATAATTATTCAATTTAACTTAATTGATCTTTATTTATTAATATAATAAAAATAAATATAAAATATTGAAAAGGTTAAAAGGCAAACAGCCAAAAGCAAAGAAAAAATATAATTAAAAAAAAATATTTTTTATATATAATACTCTTTAATTATAAACTATATTAAAATAATTAAGAATTAGTTATTTTAATTTAATATTATATGTTATACTTTTTTATAATATTAAACTAAAATAACTAATTCTTAATTATTTTAATATAGTTTATAACATAAATAATAAAATAATTATAATACTTTAAAAATATAATAAAATAAACTAATTAAAATAAATTAATAAAAATAAAATAAAACCTTCAATTTAAATATTATTTAACAAAAAATTTATGTTGACATTAATTTCATGTATTTGTATAGAATTTATGATATTACATCGATCTATTATATTTCACATTATATAAAATCACACTTGATATAAAACAAATAGGTGTAGCAACATATTTATATATTTAATAACTATTAAATATTAATTTATATCTCTTCTGTCAATAATAATATTTGAAATAATTTCTTATTCATCTATGATTCAATATTTATATATATTATTAATTATAATATTAAATATATTAAATATATTAAATTAAATAGTTAATTTCTTTTAAATATATATAATAAGAATATTATATTAGAATATTTAAGTTATATATATAACTTATTTTTAATATAAACTTTAAAATAAATAAGAATATATAAATATATTCTTATTTATTTTAAAGTTTATATTAAAAACACATCATTCTTCTATATATTATAATATAATAAAATAGATATTATTATTATTATTATAATTAAATATATATATATTGTTCATATTATTTATTATATTCATATTTATTATATAATTATATTCTTATATATTTAACTTTATTATTCTTATTTTCATTTTAAGAATTATATAATTATATTTATTATATTTATTATTTTAATATATATTTATTATATATTATACTATACTACGATATATTATATTTTAAATGTATATTTATTATTATTAATATTGGTTAAATTATTATAAAGATTTCCTAATAACAACTCATCCTTATTGTAATTTGGAGAAGACCCTGATTAATTGTGTTTTATAAATTAAAAATATATTAATGAAGGTTAACTTAAATATAACGATACTATTAAAAATTAGTAGCACATAAAAGTCCTGCATATCAATTTTACAATCATATGATTTAATGTTATTTTCTTATACATACACGTGTAATAAATCATGATATGCAGGACTTTTATGTGTAATAATTTATAAGCAGTGGATTTTAAAATAATGGTAGTTTAATAAATTTTATTAATAAAATTATAATATTCGTACAATTAAAATAATAATTCTAATTCCTTTTTAATAATTTATATTAGTTTTGTATTATTTAACGATTTATTATTATTAATTATAACCAATCTCAGCTCAATAACCAATTATAAAAAAAATAATATATAATATTTAATATGTATAATTAATCCTCAAATTTATTTTTTTTTTTTTTTAAAACAATATAACAACACTATTGCACATCCCCGATATCTCCATCAATTTTTGATATACGGGACTTTTATGTGCTACTAATTTTTAATAGTATCGTTATATTTAAGTTAACCTTCATTAATATATTTTTAATTTATAAAACCCAATTAATCAGGGTCTTCTCCAAATTACAATAAAGATGAGTTGTTATTAGGAAATCTTTATAATAATTTAACCAATATTAATAATAATAAATATACATTTAAAATATAATATATCGTAGTATAGTATAATATATAATAAATATATATTAAAATAATAAATATAATAAATATAATTATATAATTCTTAAAATGAAAATAAGAATAAAGTTAAATATATAAGAATATAATTATATAATAAATATGAATATAATAAATAATATCAACTATATTTATATATTTAATTATAATTAAAATAACAAAAACTATTTCATTATATTTTAATATATAATAGTTTTATGTATTTTTAATATAAACTTTAAAATAAATAAGAATATTTAAGTTATATATATAATAATATTCTTATTATATATATTTAGAAGAAATTAACTATTTAATTAAATATATTTAATATATTTCATATTATAATGAATAATATATATATAAATATCGAAATAATATATGAATAAGAAATTATTTCAAATATTATTATTGACAAAAGAGATATAAATTTAATATATTTAATAATTATTATTAAATATACAAATATGTTGCTACACATATTTGTTTTATATCATCATTGATATATGATACTTTTATGTTCTATATTTTAATTATAATAATTGAGTTATATCTTCTATTTAATTTATTATTACTTTTCCTAAATAATTGAAACCTTTTTTTAAAATAAATTTATTAGAATTTACATTTTAAAATTACAAATTTAATAATATAAAATACATTTTGAACATATAATATAAATTATATATATAAGAATATAATATCTATATTTAAATAATAAATGTATATTATATGTAAGAATATAAAATAAATATAAAATAATACATAATAATATATTATATAATATAATATAAAATAAGACTATTTAAGTCCTATTAAAGTTAAATATAAGAATATTATTATTTAATAATATAATAATATATAAATATAAAATAAATATATAATTCAATATATATTATGAAATGAATAAATAATTCAATAGATTATAAAATAATATATATTAATAGATAATATAATAGTAATGAATAATATAATAATGAATAATTAATAATATAAAAAACTATTATTAAGAAATGATATAAATTTCAAAAAAGTTTTTCATGATTATTAAATAGTTAAAACTTCACCTTATTCAAGGATGAATCATATGATTTAATTAATTTATTTTTAAGTCTCAATAACAAAATAATTTATTAATTAAAGTTTATATTTTCATTTGATTTCGTAATCAATTAAAAACTTTAAAAATTATTTAAAATGTTAAAATCTTTTTTTTTTATTCTTTTAAATATATTTAAATTTAAATTTAAATTCAAATATATTATTATATATATAAATATTTTGAATTGAATTAAAATCATACATAAAGAAAATAAATTTTTTATTTTTTATTTTTATTTAAAAAAAAAAGTATAATAGCTGGAAATTTGAAATACTTAACCAGAACTAAAAAAATAAAAATAAGAAAAATAAAATAAAAAATAATAAGATGAAATTAAAAAATAAAAATAAAAAATAAAAATTAAAAAATAAAAATAAAAATAAAAAATAAAAAATAAAAAATAAAAATAAAAAATAAAAAATAAAAAATAAAAAATAAAAAATAAAAAATAAAAAATAAAAAATAAAAAATAAAAAATAAAAAATAAAAAATAAAAAATAAAAAATAAAAAATAAAAAATAAAAAATAAAAAATAAAAATAAAAAATAAAAAATAAAAAATAAAAAATAAAAAATAAAAAATAAAAAATAAAAAATAAAAAATAAAAAATAAAAAATAAAAAATAAAAATAAAAATAAAAAATAAAAAATAAAAAATAATAAGTTGAAATTAAAAAATAAAGAATAAAAAATAAAAAATAAAAAATAAAAAGTAAAAAATAAAAAATAAAAAGTAAAAAATAAAAAATAAAAAGTAAAAAATAAAAAATAAAAAATAAAAATTAGACAAATAAGAATACATTATATATTACTTTAAAGAAATAAAATATGAAAATTAAGTTTTCCAATGTATTATTATTACTAGCTTTGTTAATAGAAGCATTGATTGCTGCTAAAGAGATTACTAAATTAGATTCATCATCTAATAATACTATGAATAATGGTGATTTTTTCTATGGTAAAACTGAATTGGTTGAGTTTAAATTTGGCCTTGATGAGATTGGACTTTACCTTACATATAGCAAACTTAGCCATCAAGAATTTAGATATTTATCTCCAATAGGTCGAAACGAAGATACTAATACTTTAAGTAGAAACATTAAATATGGAATACTTGGTGATGATGCCGTATTTAGAGTTTATAATACGGATGGTAAAGAAAAATATAAATTGGGAGAAGAAAGCTCCGTTCGAGGTCAATCTACAATGACTTTTGAATCTACTGATGCTTATCGTAATACTGATGAATATGCTGATTTAAATGTACCATTAACTTATGGTATTGTCATTTATATAGAGAAAAATTCTACTATCCACCGCGTAAAACCGATACTATTGAACCAGTTCCATTCATTAATCCTATGCAATGGATAAAATGGGATGGTTCTGTTCCTGAGGATGCAGTTTCTATAAAAAATTCAAATGGTAAAACATTTATCGTTGGTCGTACCAGTTACAAGCAAGGTATCTATTGTGGTTATGTAGATGTCAATTCAAAGCAGCTAATTATTTCTTATGGTGATAGAGAATTAATCTATGACGATAATTTTGAAATTTTAACTGGCTCTTCTAATCATTTTGATTGGAAAAAAATTAATATGGATAATATATCTGAATATGCTGATCAAATTGTCATTGGTGGAAATGAAAGTAATGGTGTCAAACTAGGTGTGGCTAAATGTAAATATAATGATAATTATTACTATGGTAAGGTAAATTTGGATCAATTACATCATAGTAATTTTGGTATCAATAATAAAGAAGTTGAATGCCTTGATTTTGAAGTTCTTATTTATAAAAAGGTACCAGCTGAATCTATTATTAGAAATATGCAATGGATAAAATGGGATGGCACTGTTCCAGATGATGCAATATCTATAGAAAATCCAGATGGAAAAACATTTTTAGTTGGTCGTATTAAATATTTTGTTGGTTATAAATGTGGTACTGTGGATTTAAGTACAAAACAGTTAAATATTCCTGGTGGTAGAGCCTCATTTGGATATAAAGATAATTTTGAAATCTTGGTTGGTCCTTCTGATCATTTCTACTGGAAAAAAATGAGCAAAAATACTCTTCTTAAAAAAGGTCATCATATTGTTGTTGCTGAAAAAGATGAGGATGGTTTTGACATAGGTATAGCTAAATGTAAATATGATGACAGTTATTTCTTTGGTGAACTTAAGTAAATTTGACCGTGCTATTTATAATCACAAGACCAGTGAATATAACTCCTTTGAATATTATTCCTATAATTATGAAGTTCTTATTTATTCAGATGAACCAATTAAAAATATGGAATGGATAAAGTGGGACGGTACTATTCCAGAGTATGCAGTTTCTATGAAAAATTCAGATGGTAAAACATTGGTAGTTGGTCGTACTAAATACAGAAGCGGTATTCACTGTGGTTATGTGGATCTTGATTCAAAAAAATTAATCATTTCTTATGGCGGAAAGGAATTAATCTATGATGATGATTTTGAAATTTTAACTGGCTCTTCTAATCATTTTGAATGGAAAAAAATTAATATGGATAATATATCTGAATATGCTAATCAAATTGTCATTGGTGGAAATGAAAGTAATGGTGTCAAACTAGGTGTGGCTAAATGTAAATATAATGATAATTATTACTTTGGTAAAGTTAATTTAGATCATTTACATCACGGTAATTTTGGAATTAATAGTAAAGAAGTTGAATGCCTTGATTTTGAAGTTCTTATTTATAAAGATGGACAAGCTAAGACTGAAGCTGAGCCAGTTTCATCTGTCCAAAGTATACAATGGATAAAATGGAATAATAAAATTCCAAATGGAGCGATTTTTATAAAAGATAATCCAAATGGAAAAATATTTATAATTGGCCGTATTTCCTACAATAATAGTATTCAATGTGGTTATATAGATGTCACCACTTCTGATGTGGTACTTTTTATTACTTTTGCAGGTCAATTACGTAGATATACTCATAATTTTGAAGTTTTAACGGCTCCTTCTGGTTATTTGTCATGGAAACAAATTAATAGAAATAATATTTCTGATTATAATATTGTTACAGGTGGATATGATATTGTTGGTCATAAATTAGGAATAGCTAAATGTGAATATGAGAATAATTATTATTTTGGTAAAATTAATTTAAGTGAATTTTATCATGCTTATTTTGCTTATAATGACTCAGAATATAAAAGTTATAATTATAAAATTCTTGTACAAAATGAATAAAAATTGAAATTAAAAAAAAAAAAAAAAAAAATCATTACACTTTTCCTAAACAATAGTTTTTCTATTGATGCTAGTAAAAGCAATTAATATAATAAATAAGGTTTTAACGATAGAGAGAAGGAATATTAATAAAAATTTTATTTCATTTCCAATAATATATGAGAAAACAAAAAAAAAAAATCAAAAAAAAAAAAAAAATTTTTTTTTTTTCTTTAAAATAGTAATCATAAAAATAAAGTTAATGATTTTTTTTTTTTTTATAAAATATCATAATTTTTATTATATAAAATATTTCCATTATTGAGGCTATAATAGAAATTTCTATTGAAGTAATTCATTTATATTAGAAATAGAATAAAAATAAAAAAAATTGAAATAAAAATAAAAAAAAATAAAAAAAAATAGCCCTTAATAAACAGCTTTCTGTTGATTCTGATGATAATCGTTGGTTATCATTTCTAAAGTAGCATTCAAGTACGAAGAGTATAAATGTAAATTGGGAACACTGGAAGACTGTTGAAAGTAAAACTAATGCTTTATTATTGTTTTTAAACTGGATATGTAGTAACATTGGAGTTGTATAATTAATAATATCATGTTGTTTCTACATATTATCATTACAATGATAATATATAGAAACAACATGTATTTTTTTTTTTTTTTTTTTCTTTTCTTTTTTTTTTTTTTTTTTTACTTTAGCAATATTTTATATATGTATTTGTCTATAATATTATTTATTCTCTCATGTAGCTATTATAAAAGGGAAATATAGGAGGAGATTGATTCACTCCAAAGCTTGTGTTTAAGACATTATTTTTACGAATGGGAAAACTTTTTAGGGTCTTTCCTTATTTCCTTTCCTTCTTATTCTAATATTTTAGTATTTTAGAATATGAAAATTTCTTAAACAGCAATTTTTAAAATATTACTTTCCTTCTTGGTGGAATTTCAGCTTTAGATGAGTTACAATTCGATACTGGGGGAACAAGAGACATTGAAGTGAACAAACTCCAAAAAAGTTCACACAGGGGTCTATTGTTCCGTATATTGTGGGGCTTGCGGAATATCTTGCTAATACACTGTCAATAACTCGCTTGAGTTAAGTTACTTTTTTTGAGAGGTTTAGCAAAAAAACACTTTCATTACCAAGAGTGCCGACGTTCTATCGATAGGCAAAGAAATAATGCTGATAGAAGTCACGTTATAATTTTCATCTATAACACATGTACTAACAGCACCGTTCCGAACAAAGAACCTATAATATAATGAGTAATTCAATTTTTTGATGATTTTTCTTTTTGTTCAAGAGGAGAGTTTTAGTGGATACCCCCATTATTTATTTTCAAAAGATGTTACATAACTTCTTTGTTTTATTATTTTATATTTAACTGATGATCATCTTACCACACATAGTATACATCACACCGAAATTTTTTTTTTTTTTTTTTTTTTTCACTTTTGAACTTATTTTTATTCTTTATTACATTAAATTATGACTAATTAAAAAAATTTTTTTTTTAATTTATTGTACTTAATCTTTTTACATACATTTTTTTTTTTTTTTTTAACTTTAAAATATTATTAAGAACTACATTTTTTTTTAAAAAAAAAAAAAAAATACGTTTAATAATTTAATCTATTTATTAAAACACATGAAGTGTATTCTCTTACTAGTCTAAAAAAAAAATTTCGTATTTAGTTGCTTATACATATTTAATAATCATTCCATTTGACTTACCCTACCAATATATGTAATACATATGACTCTAAAGGATACATTATAAAAATAAAAAATAGTGTTAAAATTTTTTTTTTTTTTTTTTTTTTAAAAAAGTAAAAAAAGTGTCTATATAATAACACTATTTTTATTTAATTATTATTATTATTATTATTATTATTATTATTATTAATAATAATAATAAACGTTTGTTTTATTATTTAATTATTTATTTATTTTATTTATTTATTTATAAGATTTTATAAATAGGTAATTACAAATGATTAACTTAATTATTTTACATGTATTTATATTTATACTTTTAATAATTGTAAATTAAAGTTGATCCTTATTTGCATCTTTGAAATACTGTTTACATGATATACGTCTTTTACATAAAACAGCTATATTTTTAATTGCAGATTTTGAAATATCATTATCATTAGATGTAATTTGATTTACAAAATCATTAATGGTACCTTGATTATTCAAATAATCTAAAAACGAATTATAAAAATTGTTTGTATCTGAATTATCTCCATAATAATATATTGATTTTGTTTTACCGTTGTTTATAAAAGCTATTTTATTAATATTACCTGAACTAGATAGTAGTTCTCTAATAACATCTCTTCTATTTGTCATATCATCAATTTTTTCTGTATTATAATCTTTTATTCTTATTTTGTCATCATGTGACATATTATCAAAATCATCATAGTTTAGGTCCACATTTTGATTTAATAATACAATTTTCGTCAGTAGAAGATAATATTAGTAATACAAAATCAGTAGGAGTATGATTTTGACCACTGCTCTATGCTTTAATAATAAGGCAGAAACTTAAAATAATGAATAATAGTTTCATTATTAATAATTTTTAAAAAAAAAAATAATTTAATACTTTTTCATTTTATAAAAAAAAATTTTTAAATATTTAAATTGATTTTTATTTTTTTCTTAAATTAAAAATATATATATATATTGTTAAATATAACACTTAAATTCAGAAATGATATTTATATTTTATTATGTGTTTATTTATTTATTTATTTATTGCTTTTACATTTAGAAAGACCTTATTCATTTAAGAATATGTTATTACATGTTATTTATATTTATTTTCTAGTCTAACATTATTGGTAACATTTAACGTTACACGTCATTATATTATCGAATAAAAAATATTTTGAACTTAATAATGTAGTATAATGTACAATGTAATTAAACACATAACTGTGATATTTAACATTCCCCCTACATTGGCATTTTCTACATTTCCATGATGAAGTCTGCGAAGTATTTAAGCTTGGGTCCAGAAATACTTTTGGTTAATGAATGTGCCATCATTGAGTTAGAACCAATGAGTGTTAATTTAATTTCATTTTTCATAATTTCATCTTGAACATATTTGTATTTTATATCCATATATTTGCATCGTCCCTTTTGGGTTTCATTTTCAGCTATATCCTTACATGGCTTGTTATCTATTCTAATATTAATTCTAATGTTTTTGTTAAATATTTCATTAACTAATCTTCTTATCCATATAGCTTGTTTGGTACATTCTATTAAGCTTGAGTATTCGGCTTCTGTGGTTGATAAGGCTATGTTTTTCTGTGTAAGTGATTTCCATGATATTGGGCTATTTCCTAATACAAAAATATATCCTGAAGTGGATCTTCTATTAACCTCATCACCAGCGAAATCTGCATCACAATAAGCTCTTAAAATTTTCTTTCCGTTATAATGAATTGAATAGTCCTTGGTACTTTTAAGATATTTTAGTATTTGTATACCTGAATTCAAATCAGCTTTTGTTGGATTCTCAGAAAATCTTGCAACTTGATTTACTGCAAATGCTATGTCAGGTCTTGTTTTTGTTGATACATATAATAGAGATCCAATCAATCTTTTATAATCAGTTTTGTTAATTTTCTCAGAGTTTTCTCTATCTTCTAATTTTATATTAATACATGGTATTCTAGTTATTTTAGTATTGTTTATGTTGTAGTTAGTTAACATTTTTTCAATATAATCTTTTTGATTAATTTTGTAGCCTTTATTTGTTTTAACTATATTGATTCCAATAATTTTGTTTGCTGATTTATCTGTGGAGACTTTGTATTTACGTTGTATCTTTGAAACAACTTTGGTAATTTCTTTATTCTCTCCTGCAATTAGTATATCATCAGCATAGAGTGTTAGTAATAAGCATAATTTATTATTTTTATATTTACCAAATAAACAACTATCTGTATTATATTGAATTAACCTAATTTACTTAAGAAAATCGGAGATTTCGTAAAACTATTGTCTTTCAGCTTGTTTGAGTCCATAGAGAGCCTTTCGTAATAATCCTGATTTTCCGCAATTGAAATTTTTATCACCGATTGGAATTTGTACATAAATTTTCTCATATAATTTAGCATTCAAATATGCAGCTTTAATATCAATTTGTCTTAAATCCCATTTATATATAGATGCAATAGCAATAGTTGATCTAAAACTATCCATTTCTATTGTAGGAGAATAGGTGCAGTTATAATCAACTCCTTTAATTTGTCGAAAACCTTTGACGACCAATCTAGCTTTATATATACCATTATCTTTTATAGTAAAAACCCATTTAACGTCGAGTGGCTTAATGCCTTTTAGGATATTTTTATTTTCAACAATTTTCATTACATTATTTCCATATAAATTTTTTAGTTCTTTGTTAATTGAGTCTTTCCATTTGTCCGCATTTTCTGAATTCATAGCTTCTTCATAATTCTTGGGAATTAATGTATTAATATTATTGACTCTATTTCTCTTGCGTCTTTCGTTTTCATCTGAGTCTGTTTTCCTTTCAAAAGATGGTTTATTTGATGTAGATACTCTATCTTTTATTTTTCTTTCTTCATTCGATTGATAATTTTTTCTTTTTCTTTTTCGATAGTTTTTTGTTTTCTCGTTATCAATTTTATCATTTTTGTTTACTAGTTTAACGAAAATTTTATTATTTCTTTTAATATTAAATTTAAAGTTCTTTTCTTTGTTCTTTCTTAGTTTTCTTTTATCTAAAGGTTCCAGATCACTAAAACTGTCCTCAGATTCATTCTCTGAATTATAGTCATTCATTTTATTATTATCATATATTTTATTATTTTCCAAATTTGATTTTTTATTCATCTTCATATTAGCCAGATTTTTATGATTGCTTTCAATTCTATTCTCAATAAGTTTCTGGTCTAAAATTTCATAATTATTAAGGTTTGATTTAGATAAATTTTTATAATTATTAAGGTTTGAAATTTTTAATTTATTCTTAAATTTGAAATTTTTGAAATTTTTATTCAAATTTTTATTAATAAAACTTTTTTTCACATTTTTATTCAAAAAATCATTTTTTGTGATTTTTATACCCTTTATGTTATTATCATTATTTCTATTAATAATAGTGTTATTTTCATTACTTTTACTATTATCATGTAGGGTTTTGGCATGGTTTTCGTTTGATGAAATTTTTATATTATCTTAATATTTGAATTTTTGAGTATTTCCTCTTGTTTTTCAGCTAATTTTTGATTTTCATTAATTTTATCTCCATTGATTTTTTCATCATTATATCTTCATTAATTATGTCTTCATTAATTTTGTTTTCATTAATTATTTCGTTTTCTGAATTATTATCCAACATGTTTTCATTATTGTATTCATCCATTAAATCAATATTATCTTCAATATTAATTTTATTCGGTTTGTTTTCATTCATTTCAAATTCATTATAATAAATAGATTGACTAAATTGATGTTGTGAATCATGTTGTGAGTCCTGTTCCTCTTCAATATGTTTATCGAAGGATTTGAGGAATGAAAAAATGATGTGCCAAGTGAACCTAGAGTACTTTCATTGAAATATGCGTCACGAACTATAATTATTGTTTTTGAAGTAATGTCGAGGACACGATAACCTGGAGAATCTGATGAGTATCCTAAGAAAATACCTGGTTTTGTATTATTTTCAAATTTTCCCTGTTTGTATCTATTAAGGAAAAATACTTTACATCCAAACACTTTAAGTTTAGATATATCAATTTTCTTATTAAAAAATACCTCGTTCGGGATTTTAAAATTAATTCCTTGATGCGGATTTAAATTATACAATATGCATTCACATTTAATAACTTCATCCCATTAAATAGGTGATAATTTAGCTGCACTAAGTAATGTTTTCGCGCAGTTATCTAATGTCTGATTAATTCTTTCAGCGCGACCATTTTGTTGGGGATTACCTGGTGTTGAATGATTAAATATAATTCCATTATTTTTAAGATAATTTATAAAATTAGAATTGTTATATTCTAAACCGTTATCAGATCTTACTTCTTTTATATTGTAATTACAAGTATTTTTCATAAGTTTATGAAACTCAATAAATTTTTGTACTGCTTCAGATTTGTGTTTCAGTAAGTAGACCCAACATTTTCTACTGAAGTCATCTATGAATGTTATATAATATTTGTATCCACTAAATGATGGTGAAGGTTTTAGTGGTCCGACGATATCAGAATGAACGACTTGTAATAGTGAGGAACTTTTGTTGATTGGTTTGTTGAATGGTTTTTTCTTGAGTTTACTTATTTTACAATCTTCACAATTTATATTATCATTCTTTTCTTCCTTAATGTTGTTGTTTTCTAGAAATTTTTGAAGATTTTGATTGTAATAGTGGCCTAATCTAGCATGCCATAATTTTAAATCGACATTGTTTATATTATAATCTATATTTTTCATTGAGCTTGTATTTAAAGTAAAGAGATTTTCATCATTTGTATAAACGGTAGTAATTAGTTTATTATTTTAAATATTTGGAGTCTTTCTTTATTGTTATGCATATCCATTACTAATTTGAAGCCTTTTTTACATAGGTAATGAGTGGAAATTAAATTATTTTGTATGTTTGGAGCATAAAATACTTCTCCAATAGAAAAATTATTATTTTTATACATTCCTTTGTACATACTCTTTTTGTATATTCTATCGGATTGTCCGTTTGGGTATGTAATTCCTCTATTAGCAACTTCTTCAATGTCTGATAGTATTTTTATATTCCTAGATAAATTAATCCCTGTTCCACTATCAATGATCCATGATTCTATATTGTTATCTTCCATAATATTATTTTCTTCTTTTAAGATTTCTGTAGTTACTTTATCTACCTGGTAGTTATTGAACTGTTATTAAAATTATCTTTTACAATATTAGTTTTTATATTGAAGCAGAAGTCGAATGAAGGATCTGAATCTTAATTCGAATTGTTTTGTTCTTCATAATTAACGTTATAAGATTTGAAGTTTCTTTTACTACCTTTCCTGTTTAAAGATGTTCTTTTAATTTTAATTTTGTTTCTTGACTTATTATTAATATTTTTCTTTTCTCCTCTATAGTTATTATTTGGTGAATTCGATGGGTTGAAGAAACAGTTATCAGTAGTGTGCCCATTTTTATAGCAATATTGACAGTATTCATTGGAATTTGCTTCTTTATTAAAATTATATGGGAGTTTCCCATTTCGGACTCTATTAATTTGATCTTCGTGTTGATATATTTCCATGATTTCTACTCGTTTAATACTTTTACTTTTCTTAATTATGGTACTTAGTTTTGTTATGTCTTCTTTTAAATCCTTAAATGTCTTTTCAACATATAGAAATGTGAATGAATATGCAATGCCGACTTTATTTAGTTCCTCTAAAGAATACAAGACTTTTGTTTCTTCACTTAGTTTTGGCTTATTTTGAGATTATGCCTCGTTATTGTATTCTGTAAATAATGAGTTAAGATTATCTAAATACAGTTTAAAGTCATCGTTTTCGATTTCTAGCTTTTTTATCTTCATTTCAATTTCAAATAATCTTGAAGGGCCTGTTTCTGAAAATCTTTCCTTTAATTCCTTTATCATTAAGTAGGCACTTGTACAATTATTTAATAAGCTTTTTGTATATTCGTCGAGGCTGTTCAATATTATAATTCTGACTGTACTGTCATATTTTAAATGTTTTTTATTTGTGTTTATATCTTTAATATTCTTTGATATATAATCACACAATTCTTCAGAATCAAGGAATAATTTTAAGTCTGAATACCATTTGTGAAAGTTTTCATTTGTAATTCAAAAGTTTTGAATGTGAAATTTATTAATTGTGTTGGTTTGAATATTTGGAGGTTCTACTTCGACAAGAGTATCATTCATTGTTGTACTCGATGTATTTGTAATCTTTGTTGTCTTTGAAGAAGTTTTTGAAGAACTCCCCGTAGCTGTTGAATTATCTGATTTAGTCATTTTAATGTGACTGCCAATATTTCTTTATTTTAATATTTAATGAATGTTTAATATTTAATGTATTGGATTTTGATATCAACAATTGTTAATGAATTATTGAGTCATTGAGACTCTTAATCTGTTAAATATAAAACTTAAATTCAGAAATGATATTTATATTTTATTATGTGTTTATTTATTTATTTATTTATTTATTTATTTATTTATTTATTTATTTATTGCTTTTACATTTAGAAAGACCTTATTCATTTAAGAATTTGTTATTGCATGTTATTTATATTTATTTTCTAGTCTAACATTATTGGTAACATTTAACGTTACATTGCATTATATTATCGAATAAAAAATATTTTACACTTAATAATGTAGTATAATGTACAATGTAATTAAACACATAACTGTGATATTTAACATATATATATATATATATATATATATAAAATAATAATAATACTTTTTTATTAAAAAAAAGATTTTATTAAATGATGAATTAAATATTCAATTATAAATAAGTAATGGTAAAAATGAAATACTCTTATAGTATAAGTGAGTTAAATGATAAATTTTATCAAAATGAATTAAATAATATAGCAGAATTAATAATTAGTGACAATCAATCCATAATAGAATTTCCATATAAAATGATTTCTTCATTAAAAAATCTAAAAAAATTAAAATTTCTTTGTTATAATTTACGGGAATTTTCTAAAAGTATATGTACACTAAATAAGTTAGAGAAATTAGAATTTTTTGGAGTTAAAATAGAATATATTCCAAAAGAAATAAAATATTTAAAAAATCTAAAAGAATTAAAAATTCATTTCAGTATTATAAATTCATTTCCAAATGATATTATGTTTCTAGAAAATTTAAAAGAACTTTCACTAATAGAAGATAATATCAAAATATTTCCAAAAGAAATATGTAAATTAATTAATTTAGAAATATTAACTTTATTAAGTAATGAATTAAGAGAAATTCCAGAGGAAATAGGTGAATTAATTAATTTAAAAGAATTAAATCTTGCAGATAATATTCCTACTAAAGATTTAGGTGAAATGGAAAAAATAAAATTTTTAGTTGTAGATGAACAACTTTCTATTGAAAAAATAATAAAAAAAGATTTTGATTCTGAAGGTGCCTTTTTCATTCATTATGATCTACCAGAAATATTTTATCATGAAAAATTTTTTTCGAAATTTTAAAATTTTAAACTTAAGTCAATATTATTTAGAAGAACTGCCAATTGATGTTATAAATATGAGAAATTTAATAGAATTAGATATTCATGATAATAATTTAACTTATTTTCCATCTCTTATATCAAATTTATTTCATATAAGAAGGTTATTATTTATATGGAAATAATTTTTTTAATCTTTCTGAAAGAATTTGGAATTTACCAAAATTAAGAGAAGTAGTTGTAGAAAGTTATCTAATACCTTATAGTGTTTTAAAAAAATGTTTGATTAAAATAAAATATTTATATATGAAAAAAGAGCATGTTTTAACTTTAATTTTAAAAGGTAAATATAAAACTCCAATGAGTACTAGTGAAATATTTTTTTTAATATTTAAAAATAATCATGATATATTTAGAGGTTCATTAGTAAATAAAACTATTTCACCTTTTTTAGATGTATAAAAAAATTATTGGATTAATATTTTTAAATTTAAAGTATTATAATTATTATAATTATAATAATACATATTGAAATAAAAAAAAATAATTATTATCTTATTTTTTCCGTAAATTCCGAATGAAATATTTTAAGGATATTAAAAATCTTTATGGAAAATTTTTTTATAATTAGTAAATATTGTCCAATATCAAATATTAATGTAAATATTGTTGTCACTGATATGAATAATATAGAATCAAGTACAGATTCTGATAGTGGTAACGAAGAGAATGGTATTAATGAAAAATAATAATAGAGATAATATTGTTAATCATAGTAAATAGTATTGATATTGGAAATAGGAATAGTAATATTAGCGATAGTGAAAATAATAGTATCGTTACTAATAATGTCGTGACTAGTTCAATTAGTGAAAATCGTGTTAATATTAGTAATTTTTCTGAATAATAGGTGTGTGTAAATATATATGTGACGTGGTACCGACTATATAATTTCCTTCTTGGTGGAAGAGATGCAGAAATTATAGATTTAAATTATAAAAAAGAAAAGGGATGTTTTTTTTTAATTTAAGAACCAAATTAATTATGGAGATAATTCTAAAACGACATTCTTGGTGCATCTTCAGCTCTCTCTTTTTACAGAAATTATGCTTAGGGCTAGTACTCGACAAGGCTTACTATTCCAACGGTATATAAGCGCAAACTAACCAGGAGCGTCAATGCTGAAAATGCAGTAAGACCGGTTAGCAGGGCCCAATACCTTTGAAGGAGAAGACCATAATTTCTTTCAGATAGTCAATTCAAACCTTAATCTAATCCGGAATAAGATTTTTACTTTTAACAGATTTCTTATCATCTGAAGGTGAGGTTCGTTGCATAGGAACTTTTTTTTTTTTTTTTTCTGAATTTATTGACACTTTATTTTGAATATAACTTTTTTATTTCACATTATTATTTAAAATATTATTTCGTTCTAATTGGACATTATAATATTTATTTTTTTTTATTAATTCTGTGTGTTTTTTTTTTTTTACTTAAATAAATATTCATATAACTAAATAAATAAATAAATAAATAAAGTTATAAGTTCGCAATAATTGCAGCTATAAAAAAAAATAATTATTATCAAAAAGATATAAATTTAATAATTTAATAATTAATATTAAATATACAAATATGGTACCTACACATATTTGTTTTATATCATATATTTAGTATATAATATGATCTATAGAGTGATATACTATATAGTAAGTAGGTGATACGTTTATAGGTATATATATGAATATTTAATAATAGCATAAGTTGCCAATACAAGTTGAGACTTAATATGATATAAATATATGGTATATTATATAAATAAATTAGAATATAAATAATAATATAATATAGATAAGTATATAAATAAATAAAAAAATAAATAAATATATAAATAAATAAGTAATAAATAAGAAATAGTTAAGAGATATATCTACGAACCCATCAAGAAGAATATGCATATAGATATGCTATCGAGATTAAAATCTTCCAGTCCGATAGTTTCAACTGTCCTGTCGAAGATCAGTTCTATGAATGAAGGAAACTTGCTGAACTCTATCAAGGCCAAATTTATTACTAATAAATGATGAAGAATATTAATTGTGACAATGGTACTTAATAGGAAGGTAATTCAAGATGATAATCAAAAACTACAACTAATACTTGATGTACACAGAGATGGTCACGAAGGTGTTTTTAAAGCATACAATTACTTAAAAAAGAGACTATTATTGGATAAACATGATTTTTAGACGTTAATAATAATAATAATAATAATAATAATAAAATTTAAAAGGCTTTTTTTTAAAAAAAAAAAAAAAAAGCAAAGGATATAAGTAGATAAACAAAAAATAAAAAATTAATAAATTTTATTATATATTATTAAAAATAAAATATTTATAATAATAAATATATTTAGAATTTAAATATAAAAAAAATCTTTTTTTTTTTTTTGTTTTAATTTTTAATAAAATAATTAAAAAAATAATAAGTTATTTTATAATATAAAATTAAAAAAAATTAAAAATAAAATAAAGGTCACTTTTAAAGATAAAAGAATGTATATTTAAAGAAGATCTTTTAAATTTGTAATTTTAATAAATAAATAATAAAAAATTTTTTTAATTTATTATTAAATATTGTTAAAATAAAGAAATAGATATTTTAATATATACATGACATTACTTATATTAAATATAAATTAAATAAATAGTTATAATGAATATGTTAATAATATAATATACTAAAGAAAAGTATAAATTTTACTGAATAAATAACATCAATTATGAACATAACTAATATTAAATAAAATATTACTAAAATAAAATACTTTGTTATTCATTAAAATTATTTTCCATTTTTGTGTTTTAAAAGATTAAGAGTCTCAACTCTCCAGTTGAGCATAAATAAAAGCTAAGTTTAAACATAACAATTATTATAAATATTTATTAAAATATATATAAAAATACTAATTTTATATTTTACCTTTTAAATATATATTCTTATCTATATAATTAAAATAAAGAAACATCAAATAAAAATTCATAAAACTACACAAGTACAAAATAATTTGGTTAGTAAGGAGATCAATGAGGAATGCTATTAAATAAATATAAGTAAACTATTTAATTAAATTTAATTAATATTTTAAATACCATGTCAACTGATATATTAATATTGAGATGAAAATAAATAACTAAAAAATCCACTAATAATAAATTTATATAGTCAAGTTGAAAATTAATAAAATGTTAATAAATTATTAAAAAAGAGAAAAGAAAATATATCTAGATGAAATTATTGAAGCAGTCATCAGATATATCTAAATATAAATTACTTATAAATTTAAATTAAGATGAAAAATTTCATAACTCATGTCATCTAATATTCATAAATATTAAATCAAAATATAATATAAATATTAGTCAACTGATTGCATTAAAAATAGAATTAATATAAACAATAATTTCAAATAAATAATAAAGTTGAAAAAAAAAAATTAAAAATAATGTGAACTGACAATATATTAATAAACAAAAATAATATAAACCAATGTCATCCAATATTTTATTTCAAGTTGAAATAATAAAAAAAAATATAATACCAGTAGTTTAAACTGTAAAAAAATTATCATTTGATCTAAACAATAAAAATAAATATCTTTTTAATATAAAATTATATTTATAAAAGTGAGTCATATTAAATAAAAGAATATTATCAATGCAAGTCAATAATAATCATATAAGTTATTTAAACCAAAATTAATACACTAAAATAGAAACCAATAAAACTATAAGTAATTAATTTATATAAATTAATTATAAATGAAACTAATAATACTAATAATAGCAATAATGTTTATGTTAGTTATAAATAAATTATTAAATTTAATCACACTATAAATACTAATTTACTTTTAATATAAACTATGAACATAAATGCAATAACTTATTAAATAATAATATAATTTTTACTAAAAATTACTATAAATAAAGAAAACATTCCTCACTTTATTCTTATAATAACCAAATTATTTACTTTATACTCAAATAATCAAAAATTTAATCAAACTAAATATTTAACAATAAAATTTAAATTATTTCAAAATGAGAAGAAGAAACTCTAATAATCTACGTCAAAATTCAACTCAAAATCAAATCCAAAATCAATCTCAACCTCAACCTCAACCAATCGCTATTCATGACAATAATAATAATATTCGGAATACAATCACTTTTAATTATTCGGAAAACTTTAATAGAGTTACCGAATTAAACATAGAAAATTATACAACATGGAGGAGGAATATACTGTATCTCTTAAATATAAATAAACTCACTAAATATGTCCTTATTCCGATTATTAAAAAATTAAAAAAGAAAGATATAAAAGGAAATATTAATGAGTACATCGAAGACCAATTCGATGATACTTTCGTATATGAAAAAAATACAACCATAAACGATATTGAAAATGATATTACGACAAAATGGATAATAATTAATAGCCTTGGTGAACAGACTCAATCAATTATTGAAGGAAACGAAAAGTCAGCCTACGAAATCTGGAAGCTCCTAAAAGAATCGTTCACCAAGAGTAAGGAGCAAAGAAAAATCGAATTAACAAAGAAAATCGAAAATTTAAAATTTGACAATAAGGACATATCGATATTTATAGCAAATTTTCAAAATTTATTCAATGAAATAGCAAAATTTGATTCGGAAATTAGTGACAGTTCTAAAATAGGCAATTAATAATAAACCATGTTAATTATTTATGATAAAAATGGAGAAAGAATATATAACTCTTATTCCAATAATTCAAATACTTTTAAAGTATGGATTTTAACTCACAAATTTAACTCATCAAATAATGAAATTAATATTGCAAATCTAAAATCATCTGAAAAACTCAGCTTGTGTCATCGAAGACTTGCACATTTCAACATCGAAAATATAAAAACTAAATTACTAAAAATTAATATTCCCATCAAATGTCCATTATGCAGCAGTTCCAAGTTAAAAAATAAACCATACAAACCAGCTATAAATAAATCAAAACATATATTTGAACTCATACATATGGACTTGGTAGGCCCAATTTCAACTTCATTATACGGAAATTCTTATTTTCTTTCTATACTGGAGGATTTTTCTCGTTTCAGTTGGGTTCTTTTTTTAAAAAATAAAAACGATACATTTACCTTATTTTATTTTTGGTTCACTAAAATTAATAATCAATTCAATACCAGAATCAAATATATTCGTTCAGATAATGGAACTGAATTCAAAAATAAATACTTTAGCAAATTTTGTTTGCAATACGGTATTCAACATCAATTTACAATACCGTATAATCCTCAACAAAATGGCCGTGTGGAACGTCTAAATGGCACATTAATTGATGCTACCAAAGCACTATTAAATGATGCTAAATTAAGCCATCACTTCTGGGAAGATGCAATTAACACATCAAATTTCATCCACAATTTACTCCCACATAAAGGAATCAATAATAAAATCCTCTACGAAATTATTTATAATACTAAATTCGATTATTCAAAACTTAAAGTATTTGGTTGCAAAGTATTCTTTTTCATTCCAAAAAGGTTCCGTAGTAAATTCGATAACAATACTCTTCCAGGAATATTTCTCGGTTATAGTCAAAACCCTCCTGCTTACAAAATTTATGACACTACCAATAAGAAAATTATCCTTTCGTGTACTGTTGAATTCTTTGAGAATTATCCATGTAATAATTACATTAATTTTTGTTCACCATTGCAATACAATTTAATTCCCAATAACGAAATCAGGGAGAATATAACCTATTTCGATAAAAATAGTTATAATAATATCAATAGTAATTCAAAGTCTTACAACCCTTCGGAATTCTATAACAGCATTCCTATACCCAATTTCCCAAGTAATAATATCTCTAATCTATTCAACAAAAATTTAATAAATAATAACAAAATTAAAATTAAAAGAAAATATAATAAAAGAAAAAATAATATCATCGACCACGACAGCAATAATATTGGTAAGTATAGCAATAACATCATTAATAATGATAACTATATTAACGATAGTAAGAATGATAGAAATAATAATAATAATAATAATTATGATAACAACAATAGTAACAATAACAGTAATAAAAATATTGATAACCACATTAATAATAATATTGATAATAATATTGACAATAGTATTGAAAACAACATTAACACTAATACTAATAATAGTATTGAAAATAATACTGGAAATAATATTAATAATAACAATAGTGAAAATATAAATAAAAATAATAATCTTAATACTAGTAACAATATTAACAATAATAAAAATAATAATATAAAAAATAATAACATTAACATGTCAACCAGCACTATGAAAAACATAACAGATAATAGACAAATTAATCATTTGTACAATAATAATTATAATATCAATGATAATATTAAAAACTATAACATATATACAAATACGAAAAGAAAAATAAATAACTATGATAATACTATTTCAAATAAAAGACCAAAAAGAGATATTATTGAACCATCAACTTACAAGGAAATTTTTAACCTTCCAGATAAAAAGGAATGGATTGATGCTGTAAAAAAAGAATTAAATAATATGAAAAATTTAGAAGTATTCAAAACTGTCAAAAATATTTCAGAAGGTGCAAACTTAATTTCATGTCGATGGATCTTTAAATATAAGAAAAATGCAGAAGGTAAAATAGTAAAAAGAAAAGCAAGACTAGTGGCAAAGGAATATACTCAGAAGCAGGGAATAGATTATCATGACACCTTTGCCCCAACATTAAAGCACGATTCCATAAGAATATTAACAACAATTGCCACCAAAAATAATTTTAATATTGAACAAATTGACATCAATGCAGCATACCTCAATGCACGGTTAAAAGAAGAACTTTATATGAAAGCTCCAGAAGGACATGGCTAATGATGTCAGAAATGGAACCAAAATTCAGCAAGATTTAGAAGCTGCCAAGGTTAAGGACTCCATAGCTCGAGCGTTTATTTTAACAAGCATCACTAAGGAAGTTAAAAGGAAAATACGTAATGCAAAAACTGCTTACAGTATAATGACCAAAATCAAGGAATATTATGATAAATCTAAGTCCAATGATGTTAATCACTACATTAGAAAATTAAATTCTTTAAAATCAAAAAACATTGATGATTCTTTAGAAGTAATTTCTGAAATAACTGATATTTTTGAAATTCTCGACAAAAAGAATTATAGGCTCGGAACATTAGAGAAGGAAAAATATATCTACTTTGCAATACCTACCGAAATTAGGTTAAGATTGCCGATTAAACATGATATGGATATTGATGATTTTGTTTCAAATGCAAAAGAACAAATTAATGTCTTACAGTACTTTTTAGGGAAAACAACTGGAAAAGAAACGAAATCCAATAAAATTGACGATTATTTGGATATAGACTATATTGAAAAACCAAAACTGTAATGAATCCATCAATAAAAAACAGATTATAACAATAAAAAAAACACTACAATTTAAACAAATAAAATTAAAGTAATTTCTTTTATTAATAAATTCTTTTATTAATTATAAACTTCCTTTATGTTATTAACTGTAAAATAGTTAATAACTAATACATCGATTTAATTAAGAAAAATTACATGTATTTATATTTTTTCTTATTACACTATTAATATATGATGTTATTTAATAATATATATATAACTATTTATTTATAAACAAAAGATTTTTTAATTAACAATTTTTATTATTTATTAATTTACTAAAACTAAAATTAATTTTTTAAACTTTTTATTTTATTTATTATTTTAATACTTATAATAATTTTAATTATATATTTAATATTGAAAAACTATTTTTATAAATATTAACTATTTAAGATTATTCCTAAATTAATATTTAACTATTTAAAACTAAACTAAATTAACTAAACTAATTAAAAAATATTTTCAATTTAAAAAATAATTAAATTTTATTTCAATAAATTTTATATTAAAAAAAAAAATAATTCATATACATTAAATAAATTAATTGTACGAAAAATTAAGCTATTTAATGTATTAAAGATTTATTAAATCTTTACAAAAACATAACAATATCAAAAGAGAAAATAATTACTGCTACATTTGTGAAATGAAAGGACATACCACTGACAAATGTGGATTCAATCAGCACGTTTATAAACAAAGAAGGATATGTACACTTAATCATGGTAGAAAATAAAACAAAATAGATAACGGAAGAAAATATATCAGTAATGTTGAACTTAGTGAAGATTAATCATCAGATGAAGACAACAAAGAAAACACATGTTTTGATGAAATAAAACCACTATTTGAAAAACAGGTCTTCAATATTGAATCAGCATCACAACTTAAAAATGAATACAAAAACTTATGTAATAGAAACTCCAGCATAAACCTCATTACCAAGGAGATTGATAATTCTGACAACAATTCGAACAACGATATTGTTTTATGGACTTATGATACAGGATGTTCAGAACACATCATTTGTAACAAGCATATATTAAAGAATTTTCGTAAACAGATAATTCAGATGAAATGTGCTAGCAACTCTACTTGTGAATTTCAGAGAATCTGAACTATTGAAGGTAAAATAAACTACATGTACATACGACTCGACAAAGTTTACTATTCAAATAACATAAGCAAAAACTTACATAGTGGAAACTTACTACCAAAGATGGGAATCTACAGTGAAATTAAACTAATTAACAATAAGACTATATTAACACTCAAAAAAGTAGACTTAAACTACAATATCAATAACAAGATTAAAATTATAGGAACATACGCAGTTGACGAAAACAACATTATTAGAATCCCAATAATACAAACGGATTCAACAATTAATATTATAACTAAACAACAAACCAAAAACTCAAATCTAGATGAATACAGTACAAATCTTTGACACAGACGCTTAGGCCATTTTCAGAATGAAAACCTAGCTGAATATTTAAACCTTCACAACATTAGAAGGGACGACTTTTTAACCTGTAAAATAGCTAAGCTTAAAAGGTTACCTCAAAACGGTAATCCTCCAAATGCGACCAGAACCTTAGAAATTATACATTCCGACCTTATAGGACCAATAAACATTATCTCATGTACTGGGAAAAGATTTATATTAACATTTATTGACGAATACTCTAAAAAGTCATGGATATATTTATTGGAAAACAAAAGGGATGTACCCAAAACAACTACTCAATTCCTTAAATATATAACTAATTGCTTTAATGATAATATTAAATTCTTCAAAACAGACAACGTTTTAGAGTTTAAAAACAGGAAGATCAAAAATTATTGCGCAAATAATGGTATTACAAAAATATACTTTCCACCATACAATCCTCAAAATAACGGCAGGACAGAGAGGTTCAATCAAACATTAATTAATTGCGCAAAAACTATGTTAATATGGAGTAAGTTGGATCAAAAAATTTGGGACTACGCTGTTAACTATGGAAATCATTTATACAACATCCACGCACATAAAGGAATTGGTAATACAATACCAAATGAAACCTTTTTCAACAAGCAAGTAAATTTAAAATACATTAGAATTTTGGATGTATCTTGTATTATAAGATTTTTGATCAAGACAAAGGAAAATTCGAATCTAATAGTAAAAAAGGAGTATTCCTGGGTTTAAACTTCAAAAGTCATTGCTATATAATTATGGATTACGAAAGTCTTAAGATACATCTTGTACGGGAAGCAATTTTTGATGAAGATCAACTAGCAAATCCTATTTTAAATAACAATATTAAACTACATATAATTCAAATGCACACACAATTAAACTATTTTCTAATGACACTGACAAAGTTATGGAATTCGAACAAAATTCAAATGATCAACCAAGTAATAGCAATAACAATAATATGGCATCCATCAATAATAATATTGTAGAAACTAATTTGAGAAAAATTGACATCAATGAACAAAACAACAACTCGAATTTTGATATAGAATACAACAACATTATAGCCAACTTTAACTCATTTAAAATTACACCTGAAAATAATTTCCATATATCTCATTATAACAACAAAAGATTTGAAAGTAGTATTGGCAAGAGAAGACACAGTTTTGATGAAGAATTACTAAACAAACGAAACAAACCAAATATATCATCATATCAACCTAGTCATTTCACTAAAAGAAGTGCAGAAGAAAGTGAATTATATTCAAGTAACAAAATGCGAAACATTGGTCAATATTATCCTAATAAATCATATAAAAGAAACGCTGAACTCATTGATGATTTTGGTACAACTAATAAAAAGCATAGAAAAAACGAAGTACTTAATAATCTTCCGGTTAAAAGACCAGGTAACAATTTCGAAAACAATAATGTAAAGCATCGGAACTTAGAAGACTCATATGGTGAAATTTCTAATAAAAATTTAGATGTTTCCGTTATAACTAGATGAAGCTGTCATAACTAAATATAAAACTAAATGGTTATCCGCAATAAATGACGAACTCAATAACATTTATGATAATAATATTATAAAGTAATATAATATTATAATTAATTTTTTCATGAACAAATTCAATTTTTTATAATAAATAGTATAATTAAATTAAATATGAAATAAGTGTATCTCTACACTTTTGGAATACTACATTTAATAAAATAAAATATTATGATAGCAGATCAGTCATTTTTAATAAAATCAATAAGTTTTACCTGCTATCATTGTAAATTTTACAAAACGAAATATCAATCCGGTAAAGCAAGTATTTTAAAAAATACTATTTAATAATATACAATATAAACATCTTGTTGATTAATTAAGTTTAATATTAAAACCATAAAAGAGTATTTTAGTTAAAATATACTTATATATCCAAATTATTAAAATCATATAATACATTATTAATAAATAAATTAAATAAAATAATAATATATAAAAAAAAAATAAAAACACTTATTCATATCTATTTTCATGATTAATAAAGAACTCATTTAAAAAATAATTAAGAAAATACGTCATAATCATTTAAAGGAATATATGTTACTTTTGATGAAATCTTTTCATTTATATATATATAACAAAAAAGTATAAATAAAGATCTTTAAAAAATTATATATATTATAGTATGATATATTTTTTTTTAGATAATTCTAATGAATAAAATTAATAAATTTGTAACGAAATCTTCATGTAATAATTTCTACAAAAATATAGAAATTATTATCTATTAATATTAATTAACTATTAATATTAATTAGAACAAAATAAAATAAATACTTATCTTATAAGAGAGAGTTTATTATAAGAAACTATAATAAACTTAGAACACTAAGTGTGAGGGGAATAATAAAAATATGTTTTATGATAACTTATTAATATGTTTTATTATTAAATATTTTAGATTTTTATTATAAATTTTATTTTTAGATTATTATAAATTTTTTATTTAAGATTTAAATATTTTATTAAAAAAAAATTATGAATATTTTTTATTATTATTACAAATTCTTATAATAATAACTCATGATTTTCGAAAGGAAACTCAAGAGTTCTTTTTATATTTTAAAATAAAGAAATAAAGAATTTTCTAATCTTAACAAAATACTTTCCAGGAAAAGATTAGGTGAAAAACCTAGAAAGATTTCAAGCAATAATCTATACTTATTGGTTAATATATTATTAAGTAAAACCATTTTTATGGAAAAACCTTAATAACCGATGTTCTAAATTACGTAAGTTTAACGGTTAAATTAATTCACACTTTAACAATTTAATCTAATTAATTTATGAATAAAATTAAGAAAAATACAGAAATAGATACAGAAATGAATATAGAAATACAAAATAAATACAAAATGTATTTAATAAAATTTAATATATAATTTAATAAAACTTGTTACATTATTGATAATTAATAAATTATAAAATTAAGTAAACTTAATAATTGTTTTATAATTATTAAGGATTAAGAATTATAGACTTATAACAATAGGTCTAATTTCTTACACTTCAGTTAGTGTAACAGATACATGGTAATTTCAAGCCTATCCAATGATAGTCCTTTGGTTACGTAACGTATCTCTAAAGAGTTAGCAATTTCAGCTAATCAAATAAAATCTTTTCTTAAATTTCGTACATTAAATTTTATTATTTTATAGTTTATTTTTATAATTAATTATATAGTTAAATATTTAGTTAAATATATTTTTAGTTAGTTGATTAGTAAAATAAGTTAAATTAAATTATTTACCAATCATAAAATTATTAACATGTATAAAAAATAACTGAACTTGTAACTGTAACGCACTAGCGTTACTATTAACGTAAATTGTTAAAATAAATATTAATATTAATAAATAAAAATTTAATTATTAAATAAATAAATTTACCCTGTGTAAGCCCAGTAACTAATAACAAATCGCGTTATAAAGTGCTTCGCTATATTCTAGAGTAATAGAGATAAATAATTATAATTATAATTAATTTTAGTGTTTATTATTAACAACTTGAATAGAGAGGTGTTAAATTATCTTAGCCTTTAAAATTAGTTATTATTCGTTATTTTAGTTAATAATAAACTTACCTTTTACAATAGTAACGCTTTATAACTGGATAACCGATAATAATTAAACAAAATTTAAACGCTAAGTATTAATTTAATTGATATAATAGTTTAGTTTTTATAAAATAAAAATAGTACTTCAATATTAGATCAAAAGTTTGTTTATATTTTTTTACTTTTAGAAAAAATTTTGAAAAGAATTTTTACGCCACAATACATGTGAGTAAGCCATGAAATTTTAAAAAAAAATTTTTGGCTTAAAATTAAAATTCTGACCAAAAAGTTAAAAATTTATATTTATAAAAATTTCGCATATCCGAAATTTAATTTATTAATAATTTAAATATAAATCATTATTTAAATTAAAAATTTAAAATTTTTGGTAGAACCGATTTTTAATCAATAAAAATTTCGTACTCTACCAAATAAAATTCGCTTTTGCTTGATAAGGGAGTCATATTTTATACAAATTTATATATATAGTGGACTCGGGAAGCGAAAGAAAAATTTTTCAAAATAATAATTTATTTAAATTATTAATTTTCATTCATTTAATTTTTCAAAAAAATTATTATTTTATTTTTTTTATTTTTTTATTTTTTTTCTTTTATTATTAAAAAATTTTTTTTAAGTGAACAAATTATTATTAACTAAATAAATTTAATTAAGTGGACGTATCAATAATTAATTAAATAAATAATAAATAAGTGAATATATAAATACAATTTAAATAAATTTCTACATAAGTAAATGGACAAAAAAGGGAAAAATACCAAAGCACCCGAAAATACCAGGAAAACCACGAGGAGTGGTTCTTTGAAGAGTTCGGTGGGTAGTGTGGTTGCTGAAAATAGTCCTACGCCTGTTGAGGCTCCTCCAGCTCGACGCCAGAATACAGGAGTCAAGAAAACTACCATTACTCTTGAGAAACCAGCTGCATCTAAATCCAAACCAGCTGCGACGTCCGAAGCTAGTGTAAAGAGTTTATAAAAATAGTTTTGAATTGTAAATATATAAACATTAGTATTAATAATACTTATATAATAAATATATAATAAATGAGTTGTTATTGAATTTAATTATTATTGTAAATAAGTTGAAAGTTTATTGAATTAATTATTGTTTAGTTTAGTTAATTATTATTTAATAAAATTATTAATAAATATTTTGTTTATAAATAAATAGTAATATATGTAAATTAGATAGAAATAATATATTATAATGTAATAATGAAAAAATATAAATACATGTAAATTTCTATAATTAAATCGATGTATTAGTTATTGACTATATGATAGTTAATAACAAAAAAGAGATTTAATTTTTTTTTTAATAAAGATTATTTTATTTAAAAAACGAATTTTTATTACGTGTTTTTTTATTTTGGTGTTAAAATTTGTTATTTGTAATCTGTTTCATATAAACTCTTTACAGCTAGTAAACCTGAGGCTGGTAAATCTGAAGCTAGCAAGACAGAGACAAGTAAACCCGAAACCAGTAAGGCAGAAGCTAGCAAACCAGGGAATATCCAAGGAGAGAGCTCAAGTAAAAATAGCAATGCTGGTGCTATAGACTTTGCTGCTTTGCTGAGTAAGCAGATGAAGGAATTTAAGAATATAATGATTAGCACGCAGCAATAAACGGCAGCCATGATTGAGCAAATTCAGACCCAAAGTGAGACCCGATTTGCTAGAATTGAGGCCGAACTCAGTAGTTTCATCCCAGCCGTAGAACAACGTTTCGGTGAGGTCGAGAAAAGGGTGGTTGAGGAGGAGACTAGTAGCCAAGCTAGTGTACTGGAGCTTCAAAAGATACAAGAGTTTTTATATCAGCAGATGACTGAGAATAAAGGTAAAGAAGCTGTAGTAAATAACGAAATCAAGAAGATTGAAACCTATCTGGATGAGGACCAGATCAAAGGAAAGCAATTCCAACAAGACTTAGAAGATAAAGGTCAAAAAATACGTAAGATTGAAGAATTCTTGGATGCGAACCAAGAAAGGGAAAGGGTACACCTTAACGAGCTCGAAGAAAAGATTGAAAAGCTAATGGCTGTTAATCATGCACAACAGCACGAGATCGAGCGATTAGGGAAGCTGGCTTGGGAAGCTTAAAACCAGGCTAAGGCGTCAACAAGTATACTCTTCTCTCTACACATAGACACTAAAGAAGCGAGATATCGAACCTATCATCTACCTACACCTCCTGTATTTACGAAGAGTGCGATGGAAGATGTGGTAATGACGGATGCGTATCCTGCGGAGTACGAGAGAGACATCCCGATGTTCAATGGTTAAACTGGGGATGTGGAATCATTTATTGACAGGTTAAAAAGGTACTTTGGTAGACACCAGAAGTATTACCAAAGCGAGCCCACGGCTATGTTGTACTTTATTGAGGACCACTTACAAGGAACTGCTAAGAAGTGGTACCATATGGACGAAGTATTTAAGCAACTAGATGACCCACAACCTCAAAGGTTGATGGATAGATTGCTGAAGGAATTTAATCGAGCGAACTCTAGAAGAAGTTAAAACCGCGATGCTAAAACTTAAGCACGAATGGGGTAAAGCCTACGAATAACTATCAGCAGAATACTTCAGCTGACAGACGAAACCAAAAGGTTGCTACTCGTACAACAAGTTAGACCCTCTGTTTGAGAATCCTTCTACGACCTGTCTGCGGAAAAACAAACCTCAGAAGATTACGTGACTTGTCTAATGAGATGTGATACTTTCCCAGCGGACTACAAAGATGACTACCTAGAAAGATATGAGTACAACCGCGAGAGGAAGATAGCCGTCATGGCCCTGCTAGGAATGATGGACCCGCGAAGACCCTCCAAGGATATAGAAGCTAAGAGAAGGAGGAACAGAGATAATTGCCGATGCGATAAACGAGATTTTAGTAGGAAAGAGCCTACCAAACAAAATACTTATGATAAAAACAAGAAAGATGGAAACACCAACAATAGTGGTAAAGATTTTGGTACGAGACCAAGCGAGAAGCAAAACTACTTTAAGGACTCACGTACCATTAGTAATAATCCGATTCCCAAGACAGCACTTCTGATGCAAGATGGGTCTGAGTGCGAAGAATTTGTGCCAGAAGCAAAATAAGTAATCTTCGTACCAAAGAGGGACTCCAAGATTTAAACGTGTTGTATGATACTGGATCAAGATTTATAGACAGACACCTAATTTATAGGAAGATTGACGTCCATGATAAGCAACCTAAGGTATATAAGATAGATGGCGAAAGGCCAGGATTATCAGATGTAGATTCACCAGTAGAATGCGAAGGTGAGAGTATCTACATTTTACAATTTCCAGAAGATAAAGAAGCTGTACAAAAGGAGATTCAACCTACTGCGAGGATGTAAAGATTTAATAAAATCTTTAATAATTAATTATTACATAATTAATTAATGTAATAAAATTACATAAATTTATGATTTACGTATATGAAAATTAATTATAAATTTATGTAAACTTTTCATAAAGGATAAATTATTATTTAAATAATTTTGGATAATAAATTTAATTTAAATAATTTATTTAAGTTAATTAATTTAGTTTAGTTTATTTAAAATAGTTATTCTATTTAACTTAGTTTAAAATACTTTAAAATTAATTTCGGAACAGTATTAAATAGTTAAAATTAGTTTAAATAGTTTATAAAAATTGTTAAAATTAAGATATAAAATAGTTTTATAATTACTAACGTTACTAGGTTAATATGTTGAATTATATATTAATAATCCAACAATAATTAATTAATAATAAAATAATAATTAAAATAAGTTAAATAATTAATTTATTTAAACACTTAATATTTAATGAATAATTTAAATAATAATTTATTTGAAGATTTATAAAATATTTGTTTATTTAATAAAAGTTGAATTATTAGTATATAATTATTGTAACACAATAACCTTATAAAAAACATAAAAGATAGATTTTTACATCTTTCTTTTATACTTTGTAAGTTACATAATAATAGTATTTAATTATAAGATAATAATAATATAGTAAAATGAATATTAATAAAATATTAAAATAATAACAATATCGATATGTTTAAATTATTTAATATAATTAAATAAATTTAATTTGTATAATTAATTTGAATAATTAAAAATAGTAGTTAATATATATGATGTAAACATATATATAAACATAATATAAATAAATACATGTGACGTCATATGTAAATAGTTGAAATTATTAATATAAATCTTATTTATTAATATTCTCAGAATTATTAGGCCTAAGATAATTCTTTAAATATTAAATAAGAATTTATATTAATTATTAATTAAATTATATTGAAATGTGAATAACTGAAATTGAGATTTCAATTCAGTTATAATTTCAACATTTAATGTTAAGATTTTGATATAATTTATAATTTAAATTTATATAAAATAATACGATTTATTAAAAAATATTCACTAAGTCGATATGTCTATATAGCAATATACTATATAGATATATAATAATAATAAATATTTAAATGTTTAGTTTAATAAAAATTTATTTATAATAAACTTTGATAATTAGAATCATCAAATTAATTTAATTTTAAATTTGTTTATTTTATTTAATAATAAAATATCTATAATATATTACTATTAAGGTAATTTTACAATAACCTTACAAAGAACATAAAAGATAGATTTTTACATCTTTCTTTTATACTTGGTAAGTTACATAATAATAATATTTAATTATAAGATAATAATAATATAGTAAAATGAATATTAATAAAATATTAAAATAATAACAATATCGATATGTTTAAATTATTTAATATAATTAAATAAATTTAATTTGTATAATTAATTTGAATAATTAAAAATAGTAGTTAATATATATGATGTAAACATATATATAAACATAATATAAATAAATACATGTGACGTCATATGTAAATAGTTGAAATTATTAATATAAATCTTATTTATTAATATTCTCAGAATTATTAGGCCTAAGATAATTCTTTAAATATTAAATAAGAATTTATATTAATTATTAATTAAATTATATTGAAATGTGAATAACTGAAATTGAGATTTCAATTCAGTTATAATTTCAACATTTAATGTTAAGATTTTGATATAATTTATAATTTAAATTTATATAAAATAATACGATTTATTAAAAAATATTCACTAAGTCGATATGTCTATATAGCAATATACTATATAGATATATAATAATAATAAATATTTAAATGTTTAGTTTAATAAAAATTTATTTATAATAAACTTTGATAATTAGAATCATCAAATTAATTTAATTTTAAATTTGTTTATTTTATTTAATAATAAAATATCTATAATATATTACTATTAAGGTAATTTTACAATAACCTTACAAAGAACATAAAAGATAGATTTTTACATCTTTCTTTTATACTTGGTAAGTTACATAATAATAATATTTAATTATAAGATAGTAATAATATAGTAATATAAATAATAATAAAATGTAAGGATAAATTTAATTATATAATTAATTTGAATAATTGAATTTAATATAGATATGTTGTAAACATATATAAAAACATAATATAAATAAAATACACGTGACGTCAAATGTATCATTGAAATTAATTATTAATATAAACCTTATTTATTAATATTCTCAGAATTATTAGGTCTAAGATAACCCTTTAAATATTAAACAAGAATTTATATTAATTATTAATTATTTAAATATATATATTATTTATAATTAAATAAATAATATTTTTAATTATTGAAATGTAAATAACTGAAATTGAGATTTCAATTCAGTTATTATTTCAACATTTAAATTTAGTTATTATTCGTTATTTTAGCTAATAATAAACTTACCTTTTACAGTTAGTGAAATTGTTGCTGTAGTCTGGTGGTAATACACCATGACAATGAAGCCGAACTTCTTAGGTTTGACTCACACCCTTTCCCAATCTAAATTATTTTTAGTTAATTAATTAAATTATTGTAGAAAGTTCTAGAGTTTCTTTGGTTAATATTATATAACTAATTGAAACTAGAAAGTTCTATTTTAATAATTATTTTATCATTTTTCTACAAGATTCATTTTCTAGAAAGAAAACTTAATTTTTCGAACTTTCGTTAATCTTAACTTTTTCCGAAACTGTTTTTCCGAAAAAGTATAAATAAGTGTGAATCTCTCAACAAAAAATAATTTTTCTTTGTGCTTTTATTAACTAGTTAAAAGTAATTCGAAATATTACAATAACTAATTAATAATAAAAAAATAATAATAAATTTTATATTTTAATAAAAATATTAATAAAACAAATTTTTTTAAGAAAACGAATTACTTATTAGTGTAGACCTATTGGGTGTAAACCGTTACAGTATTAATAATATTTATATAATAAATATTTAATAAATGAGTTTTTATTGAATTCAATTATATATGTATATTAATAGGTTTAATATATTAAATTGTAATTATGAAAAAATATAAATACATGTAAAATTCATTATTTAAATCGATGTATTAGTTATTGACTATCAACTAGTTAACAACAAGTGATTTGATTTTATTAATTAATAAAAATTATTTAATTTAAAAAACAAATTTTTATTGTGTTCTTTTAATTTTAGTGTTAAGATTTTGTTATTTGTAATCTGTTTCCTTTAGAACATTTTACAGAGGATTACTAAGATTATTCAACAGATTATAGATAACCAGAGGTTAAAAGATACGGTATACGATTTGACAAGACAATTTTACCGTAAAAGAGGTATTGAATACACAATGGACTACTACGATTATTTAGTAGATTACGACAAATCTAACTTACCCTGACCACGAGAAACAGTTCTTCGTTGAATGCGATGCTAGTAATTATGTGATAGGAGGTGTGCTGTCACAAAAAGGAGACGATGGTACTCTTCATCCTATATATTATTATTCAAAGACACTCAGCAAGGCTGAAGTAAACTACTTGATTGTAAAATGTTCCTTATGGAGCAGATTACAATTACGAAAAATAACAAAAAAACAACAAAAACAACACTATCAATAATAATACTCTAATGAAATTTATTTTATTAAAAAAATTCTTTTATTAATCTCTTTATTATAAAAATTCTTTTTATTAGTTATTAACTGCAAAATAGTTAATAACAACTACATTTTTTAATAGAATAATTTTACATGTATTTATATTTTTTCTTAATTATATTATAATATACTATTTCTATTTATTTAAACATATATTCAATATAATATAAACAAAAAACTAATCTAAAATTAAATAAAGTTATAAAAAACTAAAACTAATTCAATAAGCTTTTTATTCAATTTGTTTTAACTCAAATTGAATAAGTTCTTATTTATTATTTATTTATTATTCTTTTATTATTAATACTATTAATTATATATTACTATTTAATTTTTATGATTATTAAACTAAACTAAAATTAAGGGGTTAGGGTTAGGTTTTAAACTTTGTAATTTTTATTAAAATTATTCGATTAGATAATACATTAATTAATGTATATATAAATTATATGAAATCATGACTACATGATTTTAAGTAAATTAATACATTTTTAGTAAAAAATAAAAGTTCGATAAAGTAAAAAAAGTATATATCTATAAAGTTTAGAATTTTAAGGAAGAGAAAAATTATTCTTTTAAAGTAGATGAATAATAAAAGTAATTCTAATAAAAGAATTTTTGTAATTATTTAAAAGAATATAAAGTTTTTTAAATGATAATAAAGTATTTTAAAATTAAATTTATAAAGAATTTAAGTTTTAGTTTGTTTGTAAATAAGTATAAGTATTTAAAGCTGAAATCGTATGAAATATATTTATTCATTGATATATTTCATAGATTCAATAATATCCTCAGAACTATAATCCATAGGATTTAATGGATTAATAGTTGTACTGAGAATATTAGGGGAATTGGATATTATAGTGTCACTATACATATCCATCCCGGCTTCATGGTAGTGCTCAATTGGCACTGTAGGAGTTAACGTTGAGGAGATAATTGAATCATTATCATCCTCCGTGTTTAGGCTGTCATCCTCAAAGAGTTCAGACGTACCTTTGAACTCTGGGGATTCAAGAGGGCCACTTGGATTAGCAGCCTTAAAAGCAGCAAAGCCCTTTGATGGGCTAACAACCCTTTCCTTTAGCGCAAGGGCAAAGGCAGAGATGGCTTCTTTACTAGAGCGGAGGGCAGCATTAGCTACTTCCGAGGTCGAGCCGGGCGAGTTAGCTGGAGCATCATTGATGGTAGCTGGAGCATTATCGTGGGCACAAACCGAAGAAGGAGCAGCGAAGTTATTACCTGAGGTAGAGGCTTCTACATTAAGAGAAGCTTCATCAGGAACAGCAGTAGGCGTAGGCGTAGGAATATTAAATTTGGTAAATTTAATATTCTGGATAACATTAGAAAAGAAGTCCTTAATATAATCAGGACTTCTTTTTCTATTAATAGTTTCAGATATTCTTCGGTAGCATGCTTTTTCTACTCTAAGAATATCTTCATCATTAGCTGTAGAGGCATTGTCAACAGCAACAGGGTTAAAGTTTTCGAGAACTTTGAATGAGTTTTCAAAAACTTTAAGGATGTTAATAATCATTGGTTTGGATCTTTTGAGAACTGTAAGTTCGCAAATGTCTTTACCAATGAACGAGACATTTTTAATATAAAAATGTCGTATTCCAAGATTACTAAGGCATTTTTTGATAACCCAGATGGGTTGCCTTTGAATGCCTTTAATATATACTAAGTCAAGATCATCCTTTCGGATGATCTTAGGTTGCCTCATAATGAGGCTCAGGATACTTTCCTGAATTAAGGGGAGGCCATCTTCCTGACTTCTTATTCGTTGAAGCTGTGGAGGAAGATGGTCGGCATTCTTCTCAAGGGAATCTGTAATATCCTTACATTTTCCCTTTTTTTCTTCTATCATTTTTTTGATCCTCTCCTTTTTCTCTAATATTTCAAGAGAAAGTCGAGAGGGGGAGGCTTCAGACTTATTTTGTAGCACCGTACTAAGTGCTACTGAGTTGTTCTGAGCCTTGAAAATTTGGGATGAAAGTTTAACTTTCTCCTTTTTCCAAGACTCTTCTAGGCTTCTTATTGATTCAGTAAGATTGGAAATTTCAATCTTACTATTATAACATAAATTTTTTAAATGAGCGTTCTCAGTTCTAAGACGATTAAATTCGTCTAAATCGAACTGATTGAGCTCTTTAGGGGCCGAATTTTGGCAGCTTGAGAGATATCTCTCAATGCTAGGATTTCGTTCATCTTCTTCCAAGGGGTTATTTTTTCTTTTACCAGTCCCTTCGGTCACTGGCTTCTTGAATAACCTTTCTTGGCTTAAGATATCTACTTCTTTCGTTGTGGAGGGAATCACCGGCTTTAAGATAGGCTCTTCAGTAATCATGGGATTACTGACGGTCTTTCCAACGAGTTCTTCCCCAGAGTTAGCTTCTTTCATCGCAGCATCTTGGGTAGGTGCTGCGATGACTAGAGTAGTACTAGGGGTTAGGGTTAGGTTGGGGTTAGGTTTTAAATTCTTTTATTTATTTAAGATTTACAAAGTATTACATGTATTTGATAAATATAATAATTACAAGAATAAAATATAATAATATAAAAATTATTTAAAGTATTTACTAAATATAACTATTATAAGAATTAATAAGTAATTTGAAATATTAAATATTATTACTAAGTTAAAATTAATAAAGATTTAACTAACTAATAAAATTATTTAATATTAAAATATTTAAAGTTTGATAAAAAATATAAATTTAAAGTTATTAAAATTTTGATCAAAAATAAATTTAAAGTTATTAAAGTTTTGATCAAAAGTAAATTAAAGTATTTAAAATTTTGATTAAAAAGTAAAACGGATATACTAAATATGTCCATTATCTAAAAAAGGAAAATATTCTAATTAACTATATCTAAGAGAAAATTTATGAAAATTTAACTAACTTAAAATTCGTATACTGAAATCCCATGAGGAATTTCAATATCTTGACTATCTCTAAAAGGAAATATTAAAATAACTATTATTAAGTATTAATATCTATAAGTAAATATATCTAAAATAGATAATTATTATAAGTAAATAATTATATATGATAATAATCTAAGTATTATATAAGATATTAATCTAAGTATATAACTATAAAAAGTAATAATAAAAATATATAATTATATAATTATTAAAATAAATAATTATATAAATGAATAAAATATATAATTATAAATGAAATATAATTATATAATAAAATAAAAAATAAAAAATATAATTATTAAAATAAATAATTATATTAGATAATAATAAAAATATATAATTATAAGAAAATAATTATATAAGTGAATAAAATATAATAAAATATATAATTATTATAAGCAAATAATTATATAAGTGAATAAAATATATAATTATTATAAGCAAATAATTATATTAGTGAAAAAAAAAATATATAATTATAAAAGATATATAAGTATATAATATAATAATAAAAATATATAATTATTAAAAGAAATAATTATATAAATAAATAATAAAATATATAATTATAAAAAGTATATAATTATATAAGTAAGTAAAAAGTATATAACTATTAAAAGAAATAATTATATAAGATAATGAAAAAATATATAATTATTTAAAAATAAATAATTATATAAGTAAATAAAAGTATATAATTATAAAAGATATATAATTATATAAGTAAATAAAAGTATATAATTATAAAAGATATATAATTATATAAGTAAATAAAAAGTATATAATTATTTTAAGCAAATAATTATATAAGATAATGATAAAGAAAGTATATAATTATTTAAAATAAATAATTATATAAGTAAATAATAAAAATATATAATTATAAAAGGTATATAATTATATAAGATAATAAAAAGTATATAATTATTAAAAGAAATAATTATATAAGAAAAAAGAGAAGTATATATAATTATTTAAAGAAAATAATTATATAAGAAATTAAAAAATATATAATTATAAAAGATATATAATTATATAATAAAATAAAATAAAAGTATATAATTATTAAAAGAAATAATTATATAAGATAATAAAAAATGTATAATTACTTAAAGTAAATAATTATACAAGAAAAGAAAAGAAGTATATATAATTATTAAAAGAAATAATTATATAAGATAATAATAAAAAGTATATAATTATAAAAATATAAAATTATATAAAATGATAAAAGTTTATATAAAATTATATAAAATGATAAAAATTTATATAAAATTATATAAAATGATAAAAGTTTATAATTATTATCTAAAGATAATAACTATAATAAAATAAGAGTTAATAATTAAAAAATAAAGGGTAAATAAAGTAAAGTAATTATTAACCAAAGTAAATAAAATAAATAAAAAAAGGTAAGGTTGAAAGAATAATAAAGGTTATAAAAATATAATTATTATAATGAAAAAAAATAAAAGGTATTATATAAATATTTAAATTATTATGAAGACATAATAAAATAAGATATATATATATAGAGATAATTTATAAAAGATAATTTATAAAAGATAAAAATAAAAATAAAATAAAAAAAGAATAAAAGAAAATAAAAAATAAAATAATAATTATTCTTATGTTATTTATATATAATTAAATAAAAAGATTAAAAAAAAATAAATCTTTTAATAATTTATATATAAAGGGAACACAAGAAAAATTTATAATAATTTATATATAAAGGGAACACAAGAAAAATTTTTAATATAAATTTTTTAAATATAAATATAAAAGAAGAATTATAATAAAAATTATAGAATTATATTAAAAGTAAAATAAAAGGATAACTATTGTAAAAGTTAAAAGGGTAAATAAAGAAAGGAAAAATTATAAAACTATATAATTAATAAAAATCTAATATGTAAATAAATAAAAAAAATATATTTTATACTAAATAAAAACTATATATAAAATAATTTAATTCTTTAATAATAAATAATAAAATAATAATAAAAATTATTATAAAAATTATTTATTAAAAAATTATTAAATTATTTTATATAAGAGAAAAAAAAATAAAATATTAAAAATTAAATGAATTAAAAAGTGCACTTTTAAAATAATTATTTAACATTATTTGTTTTTATTCTTTTAAAATAGTTTTAATAATTATTTTAAAAGTGTAAATAAAAAAAAGTCAATAAAAAATTTTTTAATAACAATAAATAAAAATATAAAAAAAAATATAATTATTTAGAGTTATCAAAAATAATGTAGTACAAAAAATAAAAATAAATTTTTTTGTACCGCAAAATATATATAATAATTAATAAATAGATAAATATGAATTACCGTTATGATATAAAAAGATTTATAATAAATATAATTATTTAATAAAAAAAAAATAATTAAATAATAAACCATAATGTATTTTGGATTATACATTAGGAGAAAAAACCATAATGTATTTTGGATTATACATTAGGAGAAATAAAATTATTTTTTTTTTTTAATAATAATTATTATTATTATTATTTTTTTTTTTTTTTTTTTTGTAATTTTTTTTGTAGTAGATTTTTTTTGTATTATTTTTTTGTATTTAAATATATTGTTATTATATTATAATATATGTGATGAAAAAAAATTTTTTATATTTTTTAATACATTTTTATTTTTATTGGATAAAAAATTGAAATTTTATAATTGTATTAAATTTTTTTATTTTTTATATGGCTTTAAACATTAATTATATTTGATTATATTGAATTTTTTTTATTTTTTGTATGGCTTCAAATTAAAAATATTGATTGTATTGAAATTTTTTTTTTGGTCCTATTTATTGGTTCATTTTTTTTTTTTTTTACAATTTTGATTGATTTAAATTTTTTTTTTTTTTGCAATTTTGATTGATTTTATTTTTTTTTTTTTTTTTTTTTTTGCATTTTTGATTGGATTTAAAATTTTTTTTTTTTTTTATATTGTTTGAATGAATAATGAATGTATTTATATTGAAAAAATAATTATTTTTTGATACATTGTAATGAAATTTTTTATAATTATTGGATAATAAGTTGAAAATATTGTATATGTATTGTTTTTTTTTTTTTTTTTTTTTTTTTTGTATTTGAATTGTAAAATATTTTAATTATAATATAATTTAATAATAAAATTAAATAAATAAAAAATATAGTTAGTAATTATTGATAATAGTAATAAAAAATAATAATAAAAAATTTAAAAGGCCTTTTAAAAAAAAAAAAAAAAAAGTAAAGACTTTAAATAAAAAAAAAAAAATAATTAATAAATTTATTATATATTTTTTAAATAAAATATTTAAATAAATAAATATATATTTAAATATATAAAAAATTTATTTTTAATTTTTCATAAAATAATTAAAAATATAATAATTTATTTTATAAAAAAAATTAAAGAAATAAAAATAAAAAATAAAAAATAAAGGTCACTTTAAAATAAAAGAATTATTTTAAAAGGCCTCTTAAATTTAAAATTTTAATAAATAAATAATAAAAAAATTTTTAATTTACTATTAATTATAATTAAAATTATAAAAAATTTAATTTAAAAAAAAAAAAAATTAAAAAAAAAAAATAATTAAACTTTGGTGTAACAAAAAAAAATTTTTTTGAAATAATTTAAAAATTTAATTAAATTTATATTTACCTTTTAATTATATAATTCTAAAAGTTGTTTTGTTTTGTTTATGTATTGAAGTTATAATTTTTATTAATGGTATTATTGGCAGTAGTAGTAGTAGTAGTAGTAGTAGTAGTAGCAGCAGTAGTAGATGATGATAGTTCATTCCAAAATTTATAAAGGAAGTCGGTGATAATTCTAAATTTATCATAATTTTTATTATTTAATATACTGTCTAGTATATTATAGTTTGGTGGTGGATGATCACCATACTTTCGAAGTTCACTTTTATATGCATAGATGTCATCGTTGCATATAAAATGCCAAAAGGGAACATGCATAAATAATTTGCATTTCTGAATATGAGCTCTATTCATTTCCCTATGACATATTGGACAGATCTTTTTATAGAGAAAAGTATTTAATCTCCATCTTATTGCTCTATATCTTGTTATAGGATCATTGATATAGATGCATTGATCAGAAGAATTAGTTTCTTTAATATAATTTTTATCGGTCTTCTTTTTCACTCTTGCAAATGGAAGAATACAACTTGTTAACGCTGAACTTCCAAAGTTACTTTTATAAATAAGATCTTTTATTCTTGAATCCAAACCAATAAGATCTATATCTGGATCATTCGGGTCTTCGTCGTCTGGTATCACTGGATCTTTTAATCCAAAGTATTTTAAATGGAACAAATGATCCCAGTCCATAACTTTATAAAAAAAGGAATTTCTTGGGATCCTACTTTTATAGTTATTGATATAAAAGGCCACATTTAAAGGATTATCTTCATCTATTTCTTTAATGTGCCTTTTAAATTTTAATGATAATGTATAGAGTCTTTCTAAAGTTGGAGGTAATCCTAAAATAGAAAAGCCTATACGAAAACGTTTAGTATTTAAGATCCATTTAACTCCTAGTCTCATTACTTTATTATAAAGATGGTTCTCTTCAAAGGGTTCTTTGGAATTTAATTCTCTATTTTCAAATTCTTCAATACTTTTCATCCAGTAAAAGGAAAGACAAGCAGAATGTTCCATCATTGGTCTAATAAATGATCTAAATATGAATAACTTAATTGAAGGCGACCATTTATTGATATAATAATTCAGAGACTTTAACAATTTTAATGATCGTTCTGCTGAATTATTTAAATGTTCTTTCCAATTAATTCCAGAACATCTATGAATAAAACCCAAATACTTGTATTCTTCTTTTTTTGGAAGTCTATTTTCTTCTGAACCTAAATAAAAAGGAAGATCATCCACGTTATTATTATTATTATAATTATTTATGTTGTTATTATCATCATCATTATCATCATCATTATCATCATCATTATCATCATCATTATCATTATCATTATCATTATCATTATCATTATCATTATCATTATTATTATCATTATCATCATCATTATCATTATCATTATCATTATTGTTATTAAAATAAGGATCACTAAGGAAAGCTGACTTTTCAATGTTAAACTCCATTCCATTTTCTTCAGCCCATTTAAAACAGATATCTATCATTTTTTTGCATATTATCTTTATTTTCATTATTTAATTTAATATCATCAGCATAGAAAAGACAATGAGGTAATGGATCATTTGGATACCTTTCTGTCAATTCTGATGCTAAATCATCAATGAAAATATTAAAAAGTAAAGGTGATAAAATAGCACCTTGTAGTAAGCCTCTTTGTATTTCTATTTCATCCGTTATTTCCTGATTTACAATAATTCTTGTAGTACATCCAGAAAATAACGAAGCAATCAATGAAATGATACCTTTGGGAAGATTTCTTTTTTCCAATTTCTTCATCAACATTTTAATTGGAACGGTATCATAGGCTTTCTTTAAATCCAAAAAACATGATGTTGTTTTGGATTATAACTTTGAGCTGTTTCATTTGAGGCTATAGCATGTGTTAGTGTGGAATACCCTGAACGAAATCCTGCTTGATTTCCACACAATTTAAGTTCTTTTTTCAATTTCGTATTCATATAATCTAATAATAGACCTTCAAATACTTTACGAAATGTATTTGTTATTGATATTGGTCTAAAATCTTTGATATACGAGGATTTCTTCTTTTTTGGAATAGGAAAGGTAACGGATTCATTCCATCCTTTAGGTGTCATTCCAAACTTTATACACATTTGATAAAGATAGAGCAAAAGTTTTGGAAAGTCTGTTCCTAAAAGAGTTTTTAACATTACCGAATGAATCCCGTCTATTCCACACGCTTTGTTGGATGATAATTTTGTAATTTTAAAGGTAATTTTATCCTCGTTTAAATACTTATAAAATTCCTCGTCGTAGCTTCCCAAATAATTTCTTCTTAGATCCTTTGGATTAAACTCTTCAGCTTTATACTTATATATTTTTTTATAATAGTTGAAAACATCTTCAAGAGGCGTCAAATTTGGCGATTCTGATTCAATAAATTGAGGGTTCTCATTTGAGTTTTTTAAATGTTCTTTAAAAAGTCTCAGTACCGTATTTACTTCAATTGGATTTTTTCTGAAATTGAATTAGAATATTGTTCTAATTCATCGTTGGTACTGTCGACTTTTGACTTTTCATTATTCGATATAGATTTTCCAATTTCAAAAAAATACTTATCTATATCGGGAGATTGGTACACATTTTATTTGTTGATAAAGAACCCAATAAATCAGAACTCGTATCTTGTATAAATCCCCTAATTAATTCATCGAAGGAATTTATAACATTTTGTTTTACCTCCACTGAAGATTGTTGAAATTTACTGATCAAAGTTTTTGAATTTTGCAAGGTTATTTTTGAAAATATATCAATTCTATTTGAAAAAGAATTTCTAATTAAAGGAAGTTTTAAATTTTTAATAACATATCTTTTCTTAATTGTAGTAGTAGTATCATTATTAATATCATTAAAATTATTATTATGATTATGATTATCATTATCATTATTAAAAGAATTATTAAAACTATTAAATAAACTAAAACTAAAGTTATTATTAATATTATTTTCATCATTAAAAGAATTATTAAAACTATTAAATAAACTAAAACTAAAGTTATTATTAATATTATTTTCATCACTAAAAGAATTATTAAAAGTATTAAATAAACTAAAACTATTATTACTAATATTATTATTATTATTATTAAAATTATTATTACTATAACTATTGTTAAATAAACTATAAGAATTATTAAATAAACTAAAAGAATTATTAAATAAACTATAATCGTTATTATCATCACTATTACTATTATTATTAATATCATTAGGGTTAAAATTATCAACATTAATATTATTATAATTATTTATAATATTAATATCATTACTAACATTAATATTATTATAACTATTATTAACATTAACGTTATTATTATTATTATTATTATTATTATTATTATTATTATTATTATTATTATTATAATTATAATTATAATTATTATTAATATTAATAGTATTACTAACATTAATATTATTATAACTATAACTATGATTAATATTAATATTATTGCTAATATTAATATTATTATTATATTATTATTATTATTATTATTATTATTATTATTTATTATTATTATTATTATTACTACTACTACTACCTAAAGGGATCATTACTTCTAAGGAAGGATGATCCGTTGGAAAGATGAGTTATTAAGATATAAAAATGTATTTAAACTATTTTTAGAAAAGCAATGATCCCATTTATTTATTATATTTTTTGGATTATAGGGAACATTGTAATGTAAATAATACTTTTTTAAAAATTCTTTCAATATAAAGAATTTTTCTTTTTCCTTTTTATTTAATGAAGATATTGAAATAGAAATATTAAAATCTCCTAATATCATATCAGGAGAATAAAAAGTAGAAATACTTTTTTTAAATTGGATTGATGATAAAGATGGAGGAAAGTAAACCGCCATTATATTTTTATTAAATATTTTTAATAGGATATAATATTCGGTTACTTGTAATATGGAAACTTTTTCTTTTAATAATGGATTTATAAAACACATAATTCCATTATTATAGCGAGTACCTCTTTAATTGGAGTACTTGCTAATAGGTGTGGATTTTTAAATAATTCTATATAATTTATGAACCATGTTTCACTAATAAATATGATATCATAAATATATAGAAGGCAATTAAAAATATACTTTTGTTTATATTTTGAAAATCCTCTAGCATTTACATATAAAATATTTAAGCGAGGACTAGCATTTTTGCATTGATTTACAAAGTATTGAAATGGATATTAGTAGTAAGGGGGGAGGAATGATGATTAACTTCAACCGTATTATTTTCAACATCGTAAAGGTTAGGTATAATAGACGGTATATAGTTAATATCATTCAAATTTTTATAAATAACCCTATAATCAACATTAATAGAATTAATGTGATTTTGGTTATTACTATTGTAATTATTCAGATTTATATTGTCTTGATTGAATTGGTTCCGAATAATTACTTAAATCAGAATTTACCCCCCCTTGAATAATATTATTCATGATTAAAGTATTATTATTATTATTATTATTATTATTAATGTCCATATTATTTATATTATTATTATTATTATTATTAATTATATTATTTATATTATTATTATTATTATTATTATTATTATTATTATTATTATTAATGTCCATATTATTTATATTATTATTATTATTATTATTATTATTATTATTAATATCCATATTATTTATAATATTATTATTAATTAGATTAATGTTTTCTTTATCATCAGTTCCATATTAACTTTATTTAAAGTAATATCTTCATTTGTATCAGTTTCCATAGGGTTTCTTTTATTACTATCCTCCATTATTTCATTATTTATTTGCTCTTCATGTATGATTTCATTACCAGTAGCTTCCATATCATCTTCATTTTCAGATGAAGCGGTATCGGAATCATATGTACTGTATCTATTTTCATCTTTAGAACTTCATCTTCATCTTCCCCTGTATAGCTTTCATAAAGACTAAAACTATTGTGATCATAGGCACGGTAAGGACCATTAACTTCATTATTATTGTTGTTGCTGCTGCTACTGCTGCTACTACTTGCTTCTGCTAAGTTGTTCCTATTTCTGTTGTAATTAGTATTATTCATATTATTAGGGGTAAAAGGAACATGTATTAATTGAAATTTAGTATTCAGAAGCACTTCCTTATAATATTCTTTAACATATTCAGGACTTTCTCTCCTATTAATAATATCAGTTATTCTTTTATAATAGGCAAGTTCAGTCCTCTTAATGTCTTCACTTTT
>JACVTC010000101.1:567500-687692 GCA_016946835.1 Neocallimastix lanati (nom. inval.) | reverse complement strand
AATCTCGATATTGAAGCGGAATATTTTCGATTTTTATATCTTCAATATCTTCTTCATAATTTTCTTTATTTGTTAAAAATGAATAAATTAAATAATTATAGTTAAATTTATTATTAATTTTATATTTTTATTTTGGTGATTGTTTTTTAATTTAAAAAATATTTTATTGGTTAAAAAATTAAATTTTTTATGAAGAAATTTTTTATATTATTAAGTTTAAAATTTAATTTATTTGATTAAAATTTTTGAAATTTTTTGAATTTTTGTATAATTAAATTTTTTTATGAATTTATGTTTTAAAAAATAATTTTTTAAAAATCTTTTTATCACTGAATTAAACCGAGAATAATATTGTGGATTTTTATTAGTATTTTTATTAATTTTGTTATAAAAGTGAGAATTTAAATAAGAATATAGGAAGTTTTTATCATAGTCATAATGAATATTAAACTTCCTCATAAATTGGTTTCCAAAAGTAGTTTTGTTGGGATACAATTCGAAATTAAAAATTTTTCTCTGAAATTTTTAAAATAAACTCTTTTATTTTCATTAATTTTGATTTGAAATTTTAGCCAAACATAATTCTTTATCTGGGTTGTATCACCAGAAATTCTTTGACTAAAATTTTTGATTTTAAATTATATTTTTTCAATTTTAATGTTTTTACTAATTCTTCTGTAATAAAATTACAGAAGGAGCCTGAATCTAACATCGATTCAGTTTTTAATTTATTATTATCATTTTTAATATTTTTTATATTATTTGAAAATGTTGTTGGAATATATGTATCAAATAAAAGGAAAGTTGAAGGTAATTTTTTATTTACTACATTATTAAATGTAGGAAAATTAATAATGAAGAATTCTTGTGTTTTTTATTATATTGGACTTCTGTTGAAGTCCATAGTTTAGTTTTTTGTTTTATTATTATTGCTACTAGTTTTATTACTATTATAATTGTTATTATTGTAATTATTATTATAATTACTTTTGTTATTATAATTGTTATTAGAATTATAATTTTTTATCATGATTAATATGGGTACTAACGTGTTTTGAATGTTTATTATTACTGCTTCTAAAAAGTTTTGAATTACCATTATTTGTTTTATTTGATTTTTGTTTTTTAATGTATTTTCAAGTAAAATACATTTAGTATAAATAGTACCAAGATCAACAGGGAATTCTTCCATTTCTTCAATTACTTCTTGGAATTTTGAATGTAACCCATTATAAAAAATTAAAACTAAGGCTTCTTCACTGAATCCAAGACCATTCGAAAGAGTTCTAAATTGTTCAATATAATCATTTATTTTCCCATAATTATGTTTCAATTTTATTAATTGAATCTTAGCTAATTTTTTGCTTGCAACGTTGGAAAATGCTTTTCTTAATTCAGTAGTCAATTCAGAAAGAGTTTTGGGTTAGTATCCTTGTACGTAGCTAGATACCAATTACGAGCGCCATCCCTCAAACGGGATTTAATAAAGTTAATTTTGATATCTTCTGTAGCTTCTGAATTTGGATATGTTTTAAAAGTATCTTCACAAAGTTGACAGAATAGATCAGTTTCTTTAGTATCTCCAGAGAAAAATCCAGGTTCAGGAACTTGTTGTAAACGGTTTGAAAAGCATTCCTCATAATAACATCATTGTCATCATCACGTCTAGTAGTGGTAGATACATTATCCTCTTGTGTTTGACTAGTAGAAGGAATATCATTTGTAGCAATATTTATATTTAACTTTTCATCTAAAATTTTTGTTAAATTAGATAATTGATTAATAATATTTTTATTATCTTTGTAAAGTGTATAAAGTTTTTTTGTAAGTCCTTGTTATATTCATTAAAATCTTCTTTTAATAAAAAACTATCATTAACAGAAGACAGCAATTCGGATACAGTAACTTGGGCGTCAGACCTTAATTTATTAACTTCTGACATTGGAGCAATGTCAGCCCATACATTATTGTAAAAAGACATATTAAAGTAGTAACCAAAACTAGGGTAAGGTTATTGTTAAAATTAAGATATAAAATAGTTTTATGATTAATAACGTTACTAGGTTAATATGTTGAATTATATATTAATAATCCAACAATAATTAATTAATAATAATATAAAAATAATATAAGATAAATAGTTAAGTTATTTAACACTTAATATCTAAGAATATTTTAAATAATAATTTCTTTGAAGGATTTATGAAAATATTTATTTATTGAATTATTAGTATATAATTATTGTAAGTACAATAACCTTACAAAGAACATAAAAGATAGATTTTTACATCTTTCTTTTATACTTTGTAAGTTACATAATAATAATATTTAATTATAAGATATTAATAATATAGTAATATGAATATTAATAAAATATTAAGATAATAACAATATCGATATGTTTAAAATATTTAATATAACTAAATAAATTTAATTTATAATTATATAATTAATTTGAATAATTAAAAATAGTAGTTAATATATATGATGTAAACATATATATAAACATAATATAAATAAATACATGTGACGTCATATGTAGATAATTGAAATTATTAATATAAATCTTATTTACTAATATTCTCAGAATATTTAGGCCTAAGATAATTCCTTAAATATTAAATAAGAATTTATATTAATTATTAATTATTTAAATATATATATTATTTATAAGTAAATAAATAATATTTGTTAACTATTGAAATGTAAATACTGAAATTGAGATTTCAATTCAGTTATAATTTCAACAGGATTTTCTCTTTTGTTAATTTTCTTGCGTATTTCTAGCTGTATTGTATCAACATGTAAGAAATAATAATTATTTACTAATAAATAATTATTATTTCTTAGTCTTTATAATTATTGATAATAATTATAAATTTATTTAAATTATAATTAATTCATACATTGAGATATTATTATCAAATTTATTATAATTGCAATTATTCATACACTTAAATAATATTAGAAAAATTTATTTAAATAATTATTATATGTACACTTATTAATATTATTAATTTTATTTAGTTATTCATTTAATTATCAAGTTAATGTAAACATTAGTTTTATTTATTTTTACATTGTACATTTAAAAGAACAATTAATAAGTTTTCTGTATTTTTTATAATTCTGTATTCTAGTTTAAAGATAGTTTTATGTTAATAAGTTTAGCTTAGATTTTAAAAATAATATTTAGAAAGATAGAATAGAATAATTTAGATCATTCCGGTTATTATTGATTTTTCCTTTTATTAGATGATCTAAATTAAAATTTAGGAAATCGATATATTAAGGTTTTATCCAAATATAAAATAATATATTTGTTTTACTTAATATATACGATGATCGATATGAATAGAATATCGATCAAAAAACTTATCTAGTTTTTCTTCTAATCTTTTTCTAGATAAGATATTTTTTAAGATTAGAAAACCTTTTTATTTAACCTTATTTCCATAAAAAAATATAAATATGGCTCTTGATTTCCCTTTAAGAAATCAAGAGTTATTATTATAAAAATATAGTTATAATAATAGCAATTTTATATTTTAAATTTTAATAAATTAATAAAACATTTTATTCAAAAAAACATATTTCTTAAAAACCAAATTTATCCAAATATTCCTTCTTTTACTTTTTGTGTTGTTATTATAATTAATTTTATAATAAACTCTCTTTTTAGGTAAAGTTTTTATTTTATTTTATTTCTCAACTTAATGAATTAGTCATTAAGTTGAAGTTAATAATCATATTTAGTGATAGAACTTAGTATGATTATTACAATAATAACTCTTCTAGATTAGATTAGTTTAGGGTTAGATAAAATGTGGAAAATTTTAGAATAGTGTAACATTGGAATAGTGAATTAGTCTATTAAAAATATATATATTAGAATAAAATAATAATATATAGCTAGAGTGGCGTAAAAAAAAAAAAAAAAAAAAAAAAAAAAAAAAAAAAAAAAAAATTTTTTTTTGGCAATTTTGATTGGAAAAAAAAAAAAAAATTAGTTTTAATTAATAATTTTTATTAAAAAAAAAAAAAAAAAAAAAAAAAAAAAGGAAGTAAATAATTAAAATAATTAAATAAAATTAGTAAATAAAATTAGTAAATAAAATTAGTAAATAATAAATTAAATAAATTAATGATTTAATAAATTATTAAAATTTGTTTTATTAATTAATATAAATTTATTATTTATAGAATATAAATAAATGGTTAACAAAGATTTAAAGTACAGAGAAAATTACATGTATTTATATTTAATTGTGGCTTGTTCTAGATACATATTAATTTATATTTAATTTATAATTACAATGTATTTAATATAATTTAATTTAATATTTTATTAAACCTAAGCTAGAATATAACTTTATATTAATAAAGTTAACACTCCCCCCTCAAATTAAATTTTTTATTTTATAAAAATTTTATTTGTAAAATTAGTTATTTTGTTTCCATTAAGGTTTTTGGTTAATGGATCGGCCAGCATATCATTTGTACTAATATATTTTAGTTGAACATTTTTATTTAATATATTTTCATTGTTGAAATGGTAGCTAACACTAATATGTCTAAGCTTTGGATTTAAATGACCTGCTTCAATGCTACTTTTGCTTGCTTCATTATCCGTGTATATGTCTATAGTTTCAGTTTCTCCAAATAATTCATAAAGTAGATTTTTAATTTGTAATACTTTCTTAATACATTCTGTAGTACTTAAATATTCAGCTTCGGCAGTAGACGTTGCGACAGTTGTTTGTTTTTTAGAATACCATGAAATAGGATTTGTACCCATTAAGATAATGTGTCCTGAAGTAGATTTTCTATCATTTGGATCACCGGCAAAATCTGAATCTGTATGTGCATTTATTTTACCTTTACCGTCATATCTTATTTTATAATGTTTTGTTCCATTTAAGTATTTTAATATTTTAATAGCTTTTTTCCAATCGGCTTGAGTTGGATTTTCTGATTTTCTAGCGGCAAAGTTAACAGCAAATGCAATGTCTGGACGTGTGCATCTTGCAAGATAAATTAAGGATCCGATAATACTTTTGAATTTTATTTTGTCAACAGGTTCATTATCTTCATTATTTTCATTTACTGAACATGGTGATTTTATTTTCTTTTATTATTTATACTATATTTATTTAATAGATTATCAATGAATGCTTCTTGTGAGATATAAATATCATTATTTTCTCTTTCTATTTTGATTCCTAATATGAAGTCAGCAAATCCACATTTTGATACCTTAAAGTTATCTTTAATTCTTGAAACAATTCTAACAATTTCGAAATTTTCACCTATAATTAGCATATCATCAACATAAAGTCCTATAATACAAGTTAGTTCTTCCTTCTGCTTTTTAAAGAAAACACATGGATCAGTGGTGGATTGATGAAATTTGTTTTCGGTTAAAAATTTGTAATGGTTTTATTCCACTGGCGGCCTGATTGTTTAAGGCCGTACAATGCCTTATTTAGAATCCAATAGCCTTTACCGTAGTTTTCATCGCCGTAAGGAATTTCGGTGTAAATTTCTTTGTCTAAGGCAGCGTTTAGATAGGCAGATTTAAAATCTAATTGATAAACAGTCCATTGAAATTGAGCAGCAATAGCGAGAAGTAATTTTATACAATCAACGTTTAATGTCGGACTATATGTAAGTTCATAATCGATACCGTATCTTTGAGCAAAACCTCTTGCAACAAGTCTGGCCTTTCTTTTAATAATTTTATTATTTGCATCCTTTTTAATTGCAAAAACCCATCTTGTAGAAATTGGTTGTTTTCCTCTTGGTAATTTTTTAACAAAAGTCATTGTATTATTATCATATAAATTTTTGAGTTCTTCTTGGATAGCAATATCCCATTCATCGGCATGATCACAATTGAGAGCTTTTTGATAGGTTTTCGGAACTTCTTCATTTTCAGTTTCAATAGTATTAATTAAATTATCATTGTTGTAATTAAAATTATTAGGATTATTATTATAAGAAATAATATTATTATGATTATTATTATTATTGTAAATATCAATATTATTATTATTAATATTAGGTTTGAAGTGTTTAATAATATTATTATTGGAAAATTTGGATTTTCTTTTATTATTTCTATAAATATTTATGTTATTATTATTTGAATTATTATTAATAAAATTATTAATATTATTATTATTTTTATCTTCTTCTGATAAAAAATTTTTATTAATAAAATTTTGATCATTTTTGAATTAAAATTTTCATTAATTAAAAATTTTTTATTATTAGAATTTTGTACATAATTTGGATTAGAAAAATTTTTGGTGTTGGAAAAATTTTCATTGGTTATTGTATTGGTATTTGTATTTTGATTAAAATTTTCTAAATTTTGATTAAATTCAGAATTTATTGTATCAGAAAAATTTTTACCATTGTATTGAATATTTGAGCCAATAAGATTATTGTTATTAGAATTAATAAAATTATTTGAAAAATTTTTATCGTATATTAAATTATTATTATTATTATTATTATTATTATTATTATTATTAAAATTATTATTGAAATTATTATTATTTAAATTTTGTTCATTTTTTGACAAATTTTTATTAATTAAAAATTTTTCATTATTTTGATATGAAAAATTATTATTATTATTTTGATCTGAAATATTATAATTATCAATATTTAAATTATTGTTAAAGTTATTATTATTAACATTATAATCATCAGGAGAATTATTATTATAATTATTATTATGAATATCATTATTAGGAATATTATTATGAATATTAATATTATTAGGTGGATTATCAGGAATATTAATGATATTATTATTGTCAGGAATAAAATAATTATCGTCATTATTGTCATAATTGTTGTTGATATTATTATTATTATGTATATTATTATTTGTATAATTGCTTAATAATTTGTTGATAAAAGATAAATCTAAGCATAAATTTAATTTATTATTATTGTCTTTAACATAAGGCGAAATTCTTTTTGTAATATCTTTAGTAACGCAGGCAGGGGTGTCTTCTTGAAATAATACTTCTCTTACTTGATGTAGAGAAAAATTATTATAGTCCATTATTAAATAAGAATTAGAATCATTACTGAAACCTAAGAAAAAACCTTTTTTGGCGTTAGGATCTAATTTTCCTTTCTTGGGAGAGAAATCCTTATAATAAGCGATGCATCCAAAAACTTTAATATGATTAACATGAATTGGAGTACCATAAAATACTTCATTGGGAATTTGATTATTTATTCCTGAATGAGGAGTAAGATTATAAAGATATTTTGAATAACGTATAGCAAAATCCCAAAATTTAATGTTGAGTTTACTCCAGCTTAATAAACATTTTAGGGAATAAAGAATGGTTTGATTAAATCGTTCAGCAATTCCATTATTTTGAGGATTTCTTGGAGGAGAATAGAGTTTTCTAATACCATTCTTTTTACAGAATTTGTTGACTCTTCTACTACAATATTCTTTTCCTTGGTCCGATTTGAAATTAGTAATTTTATAATTTGGAAAAAGATTATTTAAATATTTGAAAAAATTAATAATAATATCGATGGCATCTGATTTTCTTTTCATAGTAAAAATCCAGGCTTTCCTAGAGAATTCATCAATGAAAGTAATGATGAATTTAAAACCAAAAAATGAATCCGGGAAAGGACCAACAATGTCGGAGTGGATAACATCTAATAACTTGGTAGCTTTAGGAGTTACCCTGTTGTGAGGTAACCTTTTCATTTTAGCTATTCCACAAGTAATACAATTATTGTCATTGTTATTATGACTTGTGGTGTGTTCCTTTATAAATTTTGATAAATCTTTGTGATAGAAGTGACCAAGTCTTCTATGCCAAAGATTATCATTATCGGTGTTCATAATTAAGTTATTATATTTATTGTTTATTTTGATTCTAAATGTGTTTCTTCCATCAATTGACCTATAAGTATTAATAATATTATTATCATTATCCGTAATGATAAGGTGTGGCTCATTGTTAATAAGCTTAGTAATTGATATTAATTCAGTGTAGGCAAATTGTATACCACTAATTAAATTTTTGTTTGCGTGCCTAGAATAAAATACTTTACTTAAAGTAATGTTATAACCGTTAATTGAGCCTTTGTATGTACCAAATCCCTCGAATTCCATTTCAGAATTGTTGGCACATGTTAAATTAATTTTGTATTTTTTAAAGTTAGTTAATAAACTTCGGTCATTAGTAATATGAACAATTGCACCAGAATCATAGATCCAAGTTGATTCGTTGTTGTCATTAGTAGGGCAATTGTTATTGTTATCATAATTATTAATATAATTAGCATTATTAGTGTAATTTATATCATTATTAAGTTCTTTATGTAAATTATTTTTACTTTCATAATTATTAAGATTATTATTAAAATTTTTATTTAATTTATTTTTATCATTTTTATAATTATTAAGGTTATGAGTAGATTTATTTAAATTATTTAAAAATTCAACACTATCAAGACTATTGTTAATCATGTGACTTAAATTTTCATAATTTATGTCATCATCATAATCAACAGGTAAATTGTTATTTTCAATGTTATTAATATAATTATTACGATTTTTATTATTTTTACTATAATTTTTATTATTATTTTTATAACTTTTATTATTATTTTTATCATAATTGTTATTAAATTTATTATTATTATAATTATTGTTATTAAATCTGTTATTATAGTCATTATTATTATTATTATTAAATTTAGTTTGATTCATGGTTCCGTTTGTTCTCCCGTTGTAATGGCATTCACTTGTTAAATGACCACGTTGGTTACAAATATGGCAGTATTTATTTGGAATTCTTCGTTGAGAATTATTTTGTCTGTGGCTTTTATACCTATTATTTCTGTTAAATACTAGATCTAAATCCATGGGATCATCGTAGTTATTATAATTGTTACGATTATTATGGTTAATTTGTGGCTTGATTATTTTTTGTTCATTCATGCATCTAATAAATATATTTCTTGATTTGATGAGATCATAATACTCTTCTGCTGTTTTACCAGGTTCAGGCAGGAAAGCAATTTGTAATTCCTTTGGTAGCGCCTTGAACATATATTGGATCTTGTCATTTTCACTCATATCGTAATTGGCGGTTTTAAGTTTGTTAAAAGTGTTTAACATGTCAGATAAACATTTTAAAACTTCCATATAGTTTCGAGGCTTCATAATTTTCAGTTTCTTTATTAATTTTTCTACAATTAGTTCATCTGCTTCTTGGTTAATATCTTCCAGTTTCCTGATCATGTCAAAAGCAGATTCTAAATCCTCAATATCTTGATAAATTGATTCATCCACAGACTTGATGATAATAGCAACAACCTTTGAGTTGTTTTTGTCAATTTCCCCAAAGTTTTCATGGTCTCTATCGGCTTCATTGAAAATATTGGTTGTGGCGTAATCAGAGAGATCTTTGGCTTTCAAAATGTTAATGAGTAACTTTTTCCACATTTTGAAGTTGGAACCCTTGTAAACGAAACATTCAGCGCTGTCAGACATTTTCGGTTGCTTGAGACTCTTAATCTATTAAAATTTGTTTTATTAATTAATATAAATTTATTATTTATAGAATATAAATAAATGGTTAACAAAGATTTAAAGTACAGAGAAAATTACATGTATTTATATTTAATTGTGGCTTGTTCTAGATACATATTAATTTATATTTAATTTATAATTACAATGTATTTAATATAATTTAATTTAATATTTTATTAAACCTAAGCTAGAATATAACTTTATATTAATAAAGTTAACATAAATGGATAAGTCAATTATAGAAAAATAAATAAATTAAATAATTATTAAATAGATAAATCAATTATAGAGTAATAAATGAATGAAATAATTAGTAAATAGATAAATTGAATAAATTAATAATTTAAAAAAAAAAAAAAAAAAAAAAAATTAATTGAGTATCAACGAATTGATATAAAAAATAAATAAACAAAATATAAAATAAAATAGTTAGTAAATTAAATAAATTATTAGATAAATATAGTTAATGATAGAAAATTATAATTTTTAAAAATAATAAGTTATTTAATAATTATTTCAGAGAGAAAATTTTATAATTGAATAATTAAGGAAAGTCTTGTTTATTTTGTTTTGAGCCTCTTATTAATAAAATTTTTTGCATCCTGGCCCTCGCTGGTAGAACTGAAATCTACATTCAGCTCATCGACCAAGCCGGTTGGTGAACAGCAGCATGCAAAATAATTTTTTTTAATAAAACTTAAAATATTATTAATCAATTCAGAAGCTTAATTATAAAATTATAATAATTTTGCTGTTATAATTATTTATATTTACTTGTCAAATATTACATATTACACTTATCTTTATTTTATTATTTATTTTATCAATTTAATTTTTAGATTTAGGAAGATGGAATTCAATAGTGATATCTCAAATAATCTCACTGTAGAGGATGATAATCCAAATAATCTCCTTATTAATAATAACCCAAATAATCTCACTACAAATCACATCACCCAGAACAGCAGTGCTTCCAAACTCATTACAGCTATTACTGATTTCATTCCTGCATTCTTTTCTCCAGGAGGAATATTAGTTAAAGAAAACGAGGGAAAAAGTAAACCAACTGTCCTCGAAACCATCATTCAAAGCGAAGATTTCTTTAAGGAACACCCAGAATCCTTTAGAAGCGACGAATCAAAAAATTCATTTGTAATAAATAAGCTTGCAGGGACTGCAAGAAGATGGGGTCTCTCTTTACTTGGTGACGGTACTTTAAAATCCCTAAGATTTGATGAATTCAAAGCTCTTCTTTTGGAAAATTTTGATTCGGGTAGTGAGAAAAAACAAAAGTATGTAATTATGGACAAACTTTGGAGATTAAAACAGCTTCGTCTTGGTGAAGCTGCCGAATACACTATTGAGTTCCGAAGGTTAGCTGGACGTTTGGGATGGCCTGACGAAGTACTAATCGATATCATTGGAAAGGGTCTCGTTGATCGGGTTCGAGAAGAATTTGATAAACTTAATAAACCCGATACCTTGTTTGAAGCTACCAATACGATTATCGGCATTGACAAAAAATGCTATCTTGAAAGCTGCATTCGTCATAAATCCGATAATAAGAGTAAAGCTAGTAAGTCTTTCCATAGAAAAAGAAAAGAACTTACAAAAACGGAGAACCGCTTTAAGAAATCTAAATTCAGAAAAACAAGCCAAATAAGGAAATCTTGTCAGCTAATTACACTCCTTCGGGAAAATTAACAGTAACAACTACATTCTTCATCTCCTGTAATAATAAAAACCTTAGAGCTAACATTCTTATTGATTCTGGTTCCGGCAGAAGTTTCTTGTGCAAGAATTTTGTTAATGCTAATAAAATCCCTACTTCTGGTCTCTCTTCTCCAATTAAGATTCAGTTGCCTAATGACAAATGCATGACCATTAAGCAAACCACTAAACCACTTAAATTGAAGACTTTGGATCACTCTGAGAATTTTGAATTTTGCATTGGAAATATATCACTTGAAGGAGTCAATGGTATCTTGGGTAGAGATTGGCTACGAAAACACAATCCTTTCATTGACTATGAAAGGAATAAAATCTACTTTTTGGGAAAACATTGTAAATCTCATTGTCCTTCATCAAGGAAAAACAAATTTATTATTCAAAATTCTAATATTACAGCTCCAATGCTGGATGAGGACTCTTATACTGCTAAAGAAACTTTGGATTCCATAATTCCTACTACTATTTCTGAAGATGAACTCTACGAGGATGTCTGTGCTGCAATGGATACTTCTACTGAAGGCAACAAAGAAAAATCAAGAAATGAATCGATTATTAAAAAATTTTATTCTGATCTCAAAATTGTTTTTGAAAAGAAAGAAGCTGAGAAACTTCCTCCACACAGGAAGTATGATATTTCTATCGATCTTATTGTTGGAGGACAACTCTACTATGGCCCGATTTACTCGTTAACCGTTAAAGAATTAAAGGCTTTAAGGAAATACATTAAAGAAAACTTGAAGAAAAAATTTATAAGAAAATCTAAATCTCCCGCAGGTGCTCCAATTCTTTTTGTTATGAAGCATGATGGAACTTTAAGGCTTGTCGTTGATTACAGAAGACTCAATGCTATTACAATCCGTAATAGTTATCCTATCCCAAGAATCAGTGATTTGATTGAGTCTTTCAAAGGAGCTTCAATATTCACTCGGCTAGATCTCAGATCCGCTTACAATCTAGTCAGAGTAAAAGAAGGTAATGAATATTTAACTGCATTTAGAACTCCTCTTGGTCATTATGAATATCTCGTAATGCCATTTGGTCTTCGTAATGCCCCTTCGGTTTTCCAACGTTTTATTCAAGACGTTCTTGATGAAGTCATTGGAACTTGCGCTCAAGTTTATTTAGATGACATTATAATTTACTCAAAGAACTTAGAAGATCACGTTAAGCATGTCAGATTAGTGCTTTCTCTTTTAATTAAGAATGGTCTTTATGCAAAATTGGAAAAGTGTGAGTTTCATGTTAAAGAAACCACTTTTCTTGGCTTCGTAGTATCTATTAATGGATTAAGAATGGATAGAAACAAGGTAAGATCGGTTTTGGAGTGGCCAATCCCTAAAAATTTAAAGGAACTTCAAAGTTTCCTGGGTTTGTGCAATTTTTACAGAAAATTTATTAAAAACTTTGCAAAAAACATGGAACCATTAAGGAAGCTACTCAAAAAAGAAAATCAGTTTATTTGGAACGATGAAGCTGATTCTGCATTTAATAAATTAAAGAGTGCCTTTGAAACTGATGAAGTCTTAATATTCCCAGACCATGATAAAGAATTCATAGTTGAAACGGATGCTAGTGACTTTGCTGTTGGCTGCGTCCTTTCTCAGGTTTGCGATAAGGATAATTTACTTCATCCAGTTGCTTTCCACTCCAGGTCCCTTAATAAAGCTGAGTTAAATTACACTATTTATGACAAGGAACTCCTTGCAATTATTACTGCTTTTGATACCTGGAGGCACCATCTAGAAGGTGCCAAGTTCCCTGTGCAAGTCCTGACCGATCATAAAAATCTGTTATATTTAAAGAAGCCCCAACACTTAAATCAAAGGCAAATTCGTTGGAGCTTATTCCTTTCCAAGTTTGATTTCAGGGTAGCTTATAGACCCGGTGCTAAAGGTGGTAAACCAGATGCACTCTCAAGAAGGCCGGATTATAAAAAAGATATTCCGGTTGTTTCGCAGTCAGTTATTAGTGAAAAAGCTTTCTGTTACACGATTAGCGATAATATTAGCGGTTTAATTGAAGCCCAAAAAGCTGATAAATACTGCAATGAAATTCTTAAAAAAATCAAACAACATGATAAAAAGTTAAAAAGTTCTTTGTTCAGTTACATTGAAGGTGTACTTCACTTTCAAAAACGTATTATTGTCCCATCCGCGTTAAAGGCCAGGCTATTAAAATCGTTCCATGACGCACCAACTAGTGGGCATCAGGGGGTAGATAGGACTTTTGAAAAACTTCAAAGGTACTACTGGTGGCCCAATATGAAGAAAGACGTACAGAATTATGTTGCATCGTGTGATGTTTGTTGTCGAAGTAAAATCCGCAGGCATAAACCCTATGGTAAGTTACAACCACTTCCTATTCCTTCTAAACCCTGGGAAGTAATAGGGGTCGACTTTATTGTCTACCTGCCAACTTCGCAAAACTGTACTTGCATAATGGTGGTGTCTGACCATTTAACAAAAATGGTTCATTTAATGCCTTGTGCCGACGTCCCTTCTGCTGATCTTACTGCCAAGCTCCTATTGTTTAATGTTTTTAAATATCATGGTTTTCCAAAAACCATCGTATCCGATCATGGTTCCCAGTTTTCATCCGAATTTTGGACTTCTCTTTGCTCCGCTGTTCGTGCTAAACCAAGACTTGCTACAGCTCATCATCAGCAATCAAATGGTCAAGTGGAAAGAGCTAATGCAGTCATTGAACAATATCTTAGATGCTACTGTTCTTCTGCTCAAAGTGAATGGTGCTTCTACTTACCCCTCTGTGAATTTGCTTATAATAATTCGATGAACAAGTCTATTGGTCATTCTCCTTTCTTTGCTAATTATGGCTTTCATCCTAATGCTGTTATTGATTCTCCTCCTATTTTACTTAAAGATAATGCTTCAGTTCTTACAAGAGACTGGGCTGCTCATTTTGATGCTCTTCGTCAACATTTAAGCAAAGCCAAAGAAGATTTTAAAAAATATGGTGATACAAGAAAATCTACTGGCCCCAATTTTCAAGTCAATGATTTAGTTTATCTTAAACGACATTATTTTACAAATGAACCAGCTAAGAAATTATCCTCTCAATATTTAGGCCCGTTTAAAATAATCGAAAAGAGGGAAAGAATGAACTACCGTTTGGAACTCCCGGAAAATTTACGACTCCATCCGGTATTTCATATCTCACAGTTGGAGCCTTACGTAAAAAGAAATAAAGAACTGGAAGAACCATCATTATAAATGGAGCAATGTAAGAAATAATAATTATTTACTAATAAATAATTATTATTTCTTAGTCTTTATAATTATTGATAATAATTATAAATTTATTTAAATTATAATTAATTCATACATTGAGATATTATTATCAAATTTATTATAATTGCAATTATTCATACACTTAAATAATATTAGAAAATTTATTTAAATAATTATTATATGTACACTTATTAATATTATTAATTTTATTTAGTTATTCATTTAATTATCAAGTTAATGTAAACATTAGTTTTATTTATTTTTTACATTGTACATTTAAAAGAACAATTAATAAGTTTCTGTATTTTTTATAATTCTGTATTCTAGTTTAAAGATAGTTTTATGTTAATAAGTTTAGATTAGATTTTAAAAATAATATTTAGAAAGATAGAATAGAATAATTTAGATCATTCCGGTTATTATTGATTTTTCCTTTTATTAGATGATCTAAATTAAAATTTAGGAAATCGATATATTAAGGTTTTATCCAAATATAAAATAATATATTTGGTTTTACTTAATATATACGATGATCGATATGAATAGAATATCGATCAAAAATCTAGTTTTTTCTTCTAATCTTTTTCTAGATAAGATATTTTTTAAGATTAGAAAACCTTTTTATTTAACCTTATTTCCATAAAAAAATATAAATAAGGCTCTTGATTTCCCTTTAAGAAATCAAGAGTTATTATTATAAAAATATAGTTATAATAATAGCAATTTTATATTTTAAATTTTAATAAATTAATAAAACATTTTATTCAAAAAACATATTTCTTAAAACCAAATTTATCTAAATATTCCTTCTTTTACTTTTTGTGTTGTTATTATAATTAATTTTATAATAAACTCTCTTTTTAGGTAAAGTTTTTATTTTTATTTTATTTCTCAACTTAATGAATTAGTCATTAAGTTGAAGTTAATAATCATATTTAGTGATAGAACTTAGTATGATTATTACACAACAGTTAGTAAAATTAGAACTTTGGTTCAATGGTTAGTTACATCGACCATGACTAATACTTCATGGGTTCGACTCACACCTCAACCCATTTTGCATTAATAATTATTTTATTAATTATTTTATTAATTATTAATAATATCTTCTTGAATATTCTTTCTGTATAAAATTATAGAAAGTTAAAGATTCTTTCGGTTCGTAATTCAACCGAAATGAATTTAGAAATTCTTATTATATAAATTATTTTATTCTTTTTTGATAAGATTCATTTTCATCAATTAAAATCTATATTCTAGAAACTTTACATTATTAATTATTACAAACATATTTCTAAATATTTCTTTAAAATTATTTTTACATGTTAAAACTGTTTTTCCGTTAAAAGTATAAATAGTGCGAACTTCACGAATGAAAATATTTTTCTTCGTGCTTTTATTAATAATAATTAACGTATAAGTAATTCGAAATATTACCTTGTTGATTAATATTAATAATTATTTTAAATTTTATAATTAATAAAAAATATTTCTAATAAAACGAATTATTTATACAGATAGTGTAAACCTATTGAGTTTTCTCCTTTCTGTGTTTCTATATCTCATCCCGCCTTTACAATAGAAGCACCTTCGTTACACTGTCGTTGTTGTTGTTGATAATATTATTGATATTATTGTTGGTATTATTGTTGGTATTATTTTTGGTATTATTTTTGGTTTTATTGTTAATATTGTTGCTAATATTATTATTCATATTATTATTTCTTGTATTGTCAGGTATGTGAAAAATTTGATTATTATTTGCTATGTTGTTATTCATTTTATTTTCTTTTGATTTTATATTAATATCCGATTTATTATCTAAGTAAATTGATTGATTGCTATGAGGATATTGTTTTAAAAATTTTATATGACTGCTCTCCCTGAATTCGTTATTGGTAGGGAAGTGATATAAAAGCAGGTTTCCGGGTTCGTTTTCCATGAATTCAACAGTACGGGCGGTAACAATTTTGTTATATATTAAATCGAAAATTTTATATGCATTAGTATTATTGCAGTAACCAATAAAGATACCAGGATGGGCGTTGTTGTCGAATTTCGATCGAAGTTCTTTTGGAACATAAAAGTACACACGGCATCCAAAAACACGAAATATATTATAATTAGCGGATTTTTGTAAAGTATCTCGTAAGGGACTTTGTTTTCATTGCCTTGATGAGGGAGTCTATTATGGATAAAGTTAGCTGTATCTACTGCGTACTCCCAAAAATGGCGACTAAGTTTCGCTTCATTTAACAGAGCTTTTGCAGAAGAGATAAGGATACCGTTAAGTCTTTCGACTTTTCCATTTTGGGAAGGATTATATGGAACTATGAAGTTATGGATTATTCCATTCTCTTGACAAAATGTTTGGAAATTAGTATTGCTAAATTCTTTACCATTATCTGACTTGATTGATTTGACGTTAATATTAAATGTATTATATATGTTGTTGTGCCAGATAATAAATTTGTTGAATATGTCTGTTTTATTTTCAGAAAATATAACCCATGCGAAGCGAGAAAAATCATCAAGGATGGATAGAAAATATTTATTATTGTTAATAGAGGGTGTGATCGGACCAACCAAATCTAAATGTATTAGATCAAATATTTGATTAGTTTTATTAGTTGAAAGTTTGTAGGGTTTATTTTTCATTTTTGAATTAATGCAAATGGAACATTTGTTATTTTTAATGTTGATGTTGCTTAATTTGTCTTTAATTTTTGAAATATCATAGTGGCCAAGACGTCTATGCCACAGGTTCATCATTTTATAATTGTTGATTTTCACTTTGTTGATTTCATATTTATTGTTTTGATTATCATATGTAAATTTAGATGGGTTTTTTTGAGATAAAAACTTTAAAAATGTTTTTGTTGTCCGATATTGAATTATAAATTCTTTTTCCATCTTCATTATAAATGATAGCTTGAGTTGAATTATTATTGTTGTTGAATATTATTTTGTAATTTTGTTTAATCAATTGATTTATTGATATTGTGTTTCTTTTGATAAATTTTGAGTAAAAAACATCTTTTAGGATAAATTTATGTTCGTCTATGTAACCAACAAAGTCTCCAATATAACTTGAACGTATTTCTTTTCCATCGGCAAGTATAATATTTGTGTTGCACTTTTTGAGGTTGATAAGGGAATTAATATCATTGGTAGTGCTTATTGAAGCACCAGAATCGAGGATCCAAATCATGAAATTGTTATTATTTATTTCTTGTGTTAATTTGTTGTAATTATTATCAGTCTCGATGCTATTAATTTCTATTGCACTTTCCAAGTTATAATCTTTTATAAAATCCTCTTGATAATTATCTTTGTAATTATTAGAAGCATCTATTGAATATACTGGTTTGTTGCTTGAAGGGTTAGGATTACATTTTCTTTCTTTGTTTTTGTTTAATTTATTTTTACCAAACCTTTTAGTTTTATTTCTTTTGTTTTTGAAACACTCTTTTTGATAATGGCCGTATTTTCCACAAAGAAAGAAAGCATCTTCCATTCCTTCTTCGTCTTAATTTGTGGTTTAATTTATTATGGATATGGTTGTTCTTGGTTTGAAGGTTGAAAACGTTTTTTGGCTTTAATTCTAGTATCTCTTTTTCTTTTAACCTCGAATATACGATATCCAGAATCAGTCTTTTCACATAGGCACAGCATTCTTTCCAATTATTATTAAACTGAAAAACATTGATCCATTTTAAATCTTCTGGAAGGCCCTGGCTAAGATTCCTACCTTTACATTGTCTGCCATTGTGGAATCTATATTCTCTAATTCCTCTATCATGTTTTGGAGGTTTGCGATAAAAATATGAATGTCATCCTCCATATTGAACTTTAATAAATTTAGTTTTTGTTTTAGGATCATCTTTTTATGTTCAACGCCTAAAGTGAAAGACTCTTGAAGAAATTGCCACATTTGGTAGGCGGTTTTGTTGTGGCTCTTAAGTAGTGCTTTTGTTTTCTCGCCGAAGCTGTTGGTAATGATCCACTTGACGAGAATATCTTTCTTTATGTCCTCCTTAGTAGTGTTTGGAGCATACACTAAGGACCCATCAAAATTGTCTATTATATAGTTTTCTATATTGTCCGTGATATCGCGCCTTTTAAGTTTCTTCACAACAGGCGAACTAATATATTCTTCTAAATTATTGATAGTAAGTAGATATAGGATATTGGTCCTCCAATATTGGAAATTTTCTAGAGTTAGTTCACATACATTGTTGAAGTTTTCCGGGTAGTTGAATTGAATCCCTTTGGGTAAGATATCATTGGTGATATCTAAAAGACGATAATTATTATTTCTAGATGGTCTTGGCATTTTGAATGAATTAATACTGTAATTATTGTTTTAAACGATTTAATCAATATATATATATATTTTAAATTGGAGAATAAAATATGAGTTTTCTTGTTGTCTTTTTTATACATTTCGAATGATATAATTATATATATGGATAAATAAGTATATAAATAAAATTTATATTTTCATAATGAAAATAAATCTTTTTATTGGATTGATGAATGTTGATTTGCACATTTGACTTTTTGTTAAATTAAATTAATATAAATAAAACTTTTAATATAAATATTTATATTAAAAATAACCTTTTTTTTTATATATATATACATTATAAATGATATTATTTATATGATTATTTTTATTGTATTGGTTCGTTATATTGTTAGTATTAATGATAACAATTTTATAATTAAAATTCTATTTTTAGTGCTTTTATTTATATTAAAATATTATTATACTGAACGATTTATATTATTATTTCCCTTTTAATTTATTATTTAATTTGAAGTTTATATTTTTTTTTGTTTAAATGTCTATTTTTAGTTTAATTTCATACTCCTTTAATTTATAACCTTCAGCTTAATCATTTATAGCTGACCTTAAATATTATATATATATTTTTTATTTCATATTCCTTTAATTTATAACCTTCAGCTTAAACATTTATAGCTGACCTAAGATATTATAAATATATATTTTTTATTTTATACTCTTTTACTTTATATCCTTCAGCTTAAACATTAATAGCTGACCTTGGATATTATTTATTTCTTTATTTTATCCTTCAGCTTAAAATTATAGTGCTGACTTTATTTTTTTTTTTTATTCTTTCTTTATATGCATTTTAGCTTAAATGTGAAAAACATTATTTGTTTATTTTTGTTTCCTTTATTTTTTAAACTTCAGCTTAAATATTATAGCTGACTTATCTTTACTATGTTTTATTTATTTTATTTTATTATTATTTTTTTACTTTTTTTTTATGATTTTTATCTTCAATGATTTATGCGTTTTTAAAATTCAATACTTATCCGTTTGAAGAATTACTGTTTATTTATAATTTTCAAAATTGAGTAATTTCTCATGTGTATATGTTCAAAGAATAGAAAAATAAAAAAAAATTAGTATTTGTAAGACATTGTTTATTTATTTATTTATTTATGTTTATTTATTAATAAGCAAGTATAATGAAAATTTAAAGCTTAACTTTTATGAAATTCTCAATCGGTATGACTGAGACTCTTAATCTGTTAAAAGAACAAAATTAGATGACACTCAATTTTTATTAAAAAGATATTTAAGAGTTTTATTAAAGACATGTTTTTTTATTTAATATATTTTGTTATTACATTCTATTTTTTATATATATTATTATGGTTATATCTATGTTTTTCAAAAACAAAATATATCCTTTTGTATTTATACTTTTTTTTATACAATGAAATTATTTCATTATTTATATTAATTTATATTTTATTTTAATTTATTTATTGTATGACGAATCATTATTTTTAACAATAATAATAAATAATAATAATAATAATAAATAATAATAAATAATAATAAATAATAATAATAAATAATAAATTAAATAAAATTAATCAAACTTTTATAATTTATCCGTTAAACCATTTTTTTTTACCACATAAGAAAAATTTGAGAATAAACTCCATGTATTTCATTAATAATAGAAAAAAAAGAAAAAAATAAAATAAAAGATAGAAATAATTTTTAATTTTAATTAAAATTAAGAAATAACTAAATAATTATAATATATATATATATAAGAATTTTAACAATGAATATTAATAAAAAAAAATTCAATTTATTTTTATTTTTTTATATTCTTTTATAAATAATGAAAATATGAAAATTATTAATATATTTAAAATAAATAATAATAATGAAAAAAAAAAGTATTGTAAAATAAAAAGTTAAAAAATACTTATAATAATTAAAAAGATCAATTCTATTTTTTTTTTATTAAAATAGAAAATATATAGATATATTAAATTCATTTATTAAAAAGTATAAATATAATTTTTTTTTTTAAAAAAGCTTTTTCCATTCTCTAATTAATTCTTCCTTCCTTTTATATATATATGTATTCATTCATTTATTTATTTATTCATTTAAAATCAAAAGTTTTTTTTCTTTAATTAATTATTTAAATTCTTATTTAGATATAATATTTATTGAAAAAAGAAATATATATGTATATATCACTATTATGAAATGAAATAGGTATGATAATAAATTCTCTTCCCTCCAAATTTAAAAAATAATAATAATAATAATAAATAAATATATTTGATATATTTGTTTGTTTATTATTAATATTGATGGATATAAATGAATTTTTTTAAAAAAAAATAATAGGAAGAAAAAGGACTAAAACTCTAAAATTCAGAATAAAAAGTTGTTTTTTTTTTAATATTAAATTAAATAAATAAAAATAAAAGAAAAAGAAAATAAAATGGAATAAAAAAATGAAATAAAATTAAAAATTTAAAATCAAAATTGAAGCATGATTTAATAATATAAAAAAAAATTAAATAATTAAAAAATGTTTAAAATAATATAGAAAAAGAAAATAATTATAAAATAATAATAATAATAATAATAATAATAATTATATATGGATATAAATTTATATATAATAATTTTTAATAAATAAAATTAAACTAAATAAATAAATAAACAAAATTAAAAAAAAAAAAAAAAAAAAAAAAAAAACATAATAAAAAATAATAAAAAATAATGAAGTTTTCCATGAAAAAAAAATTCATTTATAAAGTAGAATGTAGGATAGATAAAAAATAAAATATCATAAATATATATATAACTTTTAAAAGTTTATATTTATTTAAGAGATTTAAAAAAAAAAAAATAATAATAATAATAATTATTTTTAATATTAATGAATTTTCATCATTAAATGTTTTTAATTTTTCTTTTTTAATAAATTAAAAAAAAAAAAAAAAAAAAAAAAAAAAAAAAAAAAAAAAAAAAAAAAAAAAAAAACTTTGATAAACTTAAAAAAAAATAAAAAATAAAAAATATATATAATTAATAATAATAATAAAGACATATTATTATATAAAAAAAAAAAAACCTTTAAAATTTAATATTAATAATTATTATAATGTTATTATTATTATTTCTTCATTTAACTAATTTTTTTTCTGTTTTCATTCTTAATATTAACTTTATTACTGAACTCTTTTTTTTTTTTTTTTTTTTTTTTTTTTTTAATATTAATTAACTATTTCATTATGTTTATATTATTAATAAATATATTGATTAAATATTTATAAATTTTAAATATTAAAATTGATTTATATCAATAAATAAATTGAATTTTTAATGATAATAATTATTAAAAAAAAAAAAAAATACCTACTAATAATAAATAATAAGAAGTATATTAAATTACCTTTTAGATAAAGAAATGAAAATATCAATGTTTTTTTTTTTTTTTTTTTTTTTTTTTTTTTTTTTTTTTTTCAATCACACTCCATATAAACTAAAATAAATATAAATTTATTAAAAAAAATTTTTTTTTTTTAAAAAAATTTCTCATCTACATTCTCCATGAAAAGAGTTTAAAGAGATATATGTTAAAAATAAAGTTTATTATAGTTTATTAATTATTAAGTTAAAATATATTTAAAATAAATATTGTATATGTTAACTAAATATTTAAGGCTTATATATATTATAATAATGAGCTAGTACAAAAATATGATTGTATTATGTAAATGTATTGATATAAAAATAATAATATTTTTTATAATTGAAAATAAGAACTTAATAAAATAAATAAAAGTGATTAATAAAAAACAAAAATAAATTTAAAAGATTAAGAGTCTCATAGACTTATATGTGCAAAATATTTGTAGTGTTGTGAACATAAAAATAAAATAATTTTTTAAAAAATAATAACAAAAACTCAATCTAAAAATGAGCATAACAAATGTAACGTCAACAAAAGTAATGTTGACGAAAGACAATTATAACATTTGGTTACCTGACATGGAAATGGTCTTACAAATAAACGGTGTCGTAGAATATATCGATGAAAGATTATTAAAAACAATACAAGAGAACGAAATTCCAGAAAACAAAAGAAGTGACCATATAAAAAAAGTAAGAAATTCTCATATCTTATATTATGAGGAACAGGTTACCAAGGAAATGATTAGAAAGGATGCTACTGCCAAATTTTTGATAAGTAATAGCATTTCAGAAGAAATTGAAAGCTAAAACAGATTTTAGAAGAAATACCGCTTATGATGTCTGGAGAATCATAATGGAAGGGAATAATAAATCTAATGAAGAAAAAAAGAATGAACTAAATAATCAACTGGAAACATTGATATATCAAAAGGATTCAGATATATCCTTATTCATTGCCGAATTAGATAGAATTTTTGCAGAACTGTACGTACTTGGTGAAGTGCTATCTGAAGAAAAGAAATACAATATTTTGTATTCTGCGTTACCTTATGAAACTGTCATAGAAATAAATATTATTTCAACCAAGAAAAAATACACTGAAAGTTGTAAACTCTTGAAAACGACAATTCCATACATAAAATATTTAAAGGAAGAATTAAAAAATAAACAAAGAAACAAAGCAGCAGTCATTTTAAATACAACTAAAGTAAATAACAGAACTCAACTTGAAAGTAAAGAAAACAACAGAAGCAATAACAAGAATAATAACAATAAAGAAAATAGAAAATGTTTTATATGCGGGAAGATAGGTCATATACCAAAGAACTGCTGGCACAATAGAAAGAATAAGAATAATAAAAGTAATAATAGAGCACATGCCAATAATGCTACTAATAAAAAACCAGAAACCTACTGTGAATTTGCAGATTCTATAAATGATCTGAGAGATTATGATACTGATGACGAAGGAGAATCATCAAATGCTGTGGCACCGAGGCCAAAATACTACTAAAGAAAATAAAAAGAATATAAGGAACACCAGTGTAAACAAGGTAACACTTCCAGCGAATATCAAGAGTAGCTACTATCTATCAAATTTAGCAGAACAGAAGAATATTCCAAAAAGTATCAAAAAGTATAGTTAGTTGGACGATAGATTCTGGTGCTACATATCATATGACTAATAATTCTGATACATTGATTGATAAAAGAAAATGTAATGAAATAATTCAATTCGCTGATGGTGATACAGTTGATGCTACATACATTGGTTCGTATATAGGATACATTAATAATAACGAAACTAAATTAAAGAATGTATTGTATATACCAGAATTTAAGAGAAGCCTATTATCAATAGATAATTTAAGTGATGAAGGCTACAAAACCTTATTTTATAGACATAATAACAAAAATCTAGTAACTATATTTGATCCAGGAGGAAAAAGAATAACGACAACAAAATCAAATAACTCAAGAATATATAAATTTGAACGTTTAAAAATAAAATAAAATATAATCACAATACAAAATAATGCAATAAAATGTAATAATATCATAAAAGCTCTGAATGTAGAAAATTTTGAATTGTGGCACAAACGTTTAGGTCATGCTAACATAGATAACATTAAGGAAAAACTAAGTACAATTAAAATAAAAGAAGGCTGTAATATATGTTCGTATAAAATGAAAAATAAACCATATAAAAAGGTTATTAATAATAGCAAGGAACCTTTCGAACTGATTCATATGGACACGGTATCTTCTCCAGATACTTCTCTTTATGGATATAAATATTTTCTTACAATATTAGATGACTATACACGATATGCATGGGTGTATTTTATGAAAAGCAAAGCTGATACATTTAATACGTTCATAAAGTGGTACAAAAGAATAAAAAACATCTTTAATTACAATGTTAAACATATCAGAACCGATAATGGAACAGAATTTTGTAATAACCAGTTCGACAAGTTCTATGACGAAAATGGTATAGAACATCAAAATAGTATAGCTTATAATCCACAACAAAACGGAAGGGTGGAAAGACTTCAAGGTACACTAATATACAATGCTGGTTCTATGTTGAAAGGAGGAAAACTTAATCATAAATACTGGGAAGACGCAGTAAGAACCGCAAACTACATTCATAATAGGTTACCACATGCAGGTAACAACAATAAAGTACCCTTTGAAGAATTATATAATAGAAGAGTTGACTATGACAAATTCAGAGTGTTCGGATGTCAGGCATTCTTCTATGTACCCAAGCAATTCAGAAAAAAAATTCAATGGAACATCACTTCCAGGTATATTCCTTGGATATGACGAAACAAATCCAACTGCATATATAATTTATGATACTACTAATAACAAGATAGTTTTAGCAAGAACTGTAGAATTTTTCGAAGATGTTCCAGGTAATGCTTCAGCCCCTCCTTCTACACCAGAAACATTTTATTTTAATAGAGTTATGGATGAAGAAGAAGAGGAAGAACAAATGAAATTAAACAGTGATTATAATAAAGAAGAAGAAAATGAAGAAAACATAGGTAACACAGAAAATAATAAATTAAATAATAATTTGGATAACACAAAAATTAATGAATCAATAAGTGTACACAAAGAAATTAATAATGAAATTAATTACAATATGGATCAAAATAAATTTTTGAATCAACCAACCAATACAATTAATCCATATAACATTTTATATCCAAATAATTTAAATTACAAAATTTATAATTACCCAAGTGACCATTTACCTTTTATAAATAATTTAAATTACCCATTTCAAAATTTTCAAAATCCAAATTTAAATTACATAAATAAAAATAATTACATTCAAAATGAAAATTATAATAATTTCTTAAACGAACATAATGGTCAATTTTACTACGGTAATTATGAAAATAATAATTTAAATAATATTAATTATAATAATTTAAATAATTTAAACAATTATAAAAATGTTCAATTTGATAATTTAAATCGACCATATCAAGTAAGTAACAATGATTTAAATTATAATAATTTAAAAAATAATAATTTAAATAATAACACTACCAACATTGACAATGGTGAAAAAAACATTAACGTTAATGTAAATAATCAAAGTAATAATTTAAATTCAAATTTAAATTCAAATTTAAAAATTTTAAATGATAAAAGTGTAAAACAAAAATCAAAGTAATTTAAATAATAACCAAGATAATTTAAACAATATAAACAAATTAAATCAAAACAATTCAAATAATGTAAACATCAGAAATGAAAATATAAATAATAATTATAATAATTTAAATAATTTAAATTTAAATAAAAACGAAAATAAAATAATTGGAAATAATAATAGCAATATTAATAATAATGTAAACAATGTAAACAATGTAAACAATGAAATTAATATCGATAACAATAAGAGAAATATTGAATTTAATGTAAATTCAAACCAACAAAGTATAATTAACAAAAGAAATGTTGAATTAAATAAAAGTCCAAATGAACAAATTGAAAGAACGGAATTAAATTCAAATAAACAAAACACAAATAATACGAATGTAAATGAAACAAATGATATAAACATAAATAATAAAAAATATAAAATCATAAAAATAAAAAGAAAATATAAGGAATCAGATGAACAAAATAATAACAATTATAATAATAAGAAAATAAAATCTTTTAATATAAACGATATATTAAACGATAATTACACATTATCTACCAATAAAAATAACAATGTATATTCGCTATTATCAGTGAACGAGAAATTATGTGAGCCATATGATTATAAAGATATATACACTAAAGTTGATAAAAAGGAATGGTTCAAAGCAGTAAAGGACGAATTAGACAGTATGAAAAATTTAAATGTATATGAAGTGGTAAGTAAAGTACCAAAAAATTATAATATTGTAACTCCTAAGTGGGTTTTTAGATATAAATACAATTCAGACAACTCCATAAATAAAAGAAAGGCCAGATTAGTGGCTAGAGGTTTCACCCAAAAACAAGGTGTGGATTACAACAATACTTTATTCGCCTACTTTAAAGTATGATTCCTTAAGGACAATGACGGCATTAGCAGTGATAAATGGATTCAACATCTACCAAATTGATATAAAATCAGCTTACTTAAATGCTGAATTAGATGAAGAAGTGTATATGGAGATACCTGAAGGTGCTGAGTATCATATAAAAAAAGGCTACTGGAAACTCAAAAAGGCCCTCTACGGACTCAAACAGTCTGGACGTTTATGGAACAATACCCTTGATAAGAAATTAAAAGAAATAGGATTTCATCGTTTAATGAGTGAGCCATGTATCCTATATCAAGAAAAATAACCAAAATAAATTAACATGTATTTTAACCGTTTATGTTGATGACATATTACTAACAGGTAATGAACATGAAATAAACAATACTAAAAATTTGTTAAAGAAATATTTCAACATTACAGATATCGGAAATGTAAATACTATTATAGGTATTAAATTCGAAAAAGAGAAGGACGGTTATTTATTACAACAAAAGAGGTATGTTGAAAATATACTTGATAAATATGATATAAATAAATATAAGATATCTTCAAACAGGATACCAGAGGAAAATGAAAAGTTGAGAGAGAAAAAATTTAACATCACAAGATATCAGCAAGCTATAGGGTCACTTTTATACCTTGGACTCTGTACCAGACCCGACATTATTTTTTTGCCGTAAACAAGGCATCACGTAAGTCAAAGGATCCTACTTACGAAGACTGGTTAAATGTAATAAAGATATTTAGGTACTTGAAAGGAAAGCCAAACTATGGCTTAAGATATAGAAAAGATGCAAAAATGAACTCTTAAGAGCTTATGTCGATTCTGACTTCGGAGGAGATAAGGAGACCAGGAGGTCAACTACAGGTTACGTAATTTTGTTTGATTCTACCCCTACAACATGGTATTCGAAGTTGCAAAAGTCTGTAGCAGTATCCACAACAGCTGAAAGTGAATATTATGCTATTGATGAATGCGCAAGACACTGTCTATGGTATGAAAATATACTAAAAAGAATTAAATTTAAAGCAAAATTATATTATTGTTAATGTTGATAACAAAGCTGCTATCTACAATTGCGAAAACGAAACTATAAATCCTAAATCAAGGCACATAGACATAAAATATCACCATATAAGAGAATTAGTTAAGGAAAATAGAATCAAATTAAAGTATGTTAAGTCCATGGATAATTTAGCTGACGGTTTTACGAAGTACTTAAATACGAACCTAATGAATAAATTCAGGGAATCTATATTAGAGAAATTCTAAATAAACCAGAACTAAACTTTAGGAGGAGTGTTAAAAATAAAGTTTATTATAGTTTATTAATTATTAAGTTAAAATATATTTAAAATAAATATTGTATATGTTAACTAAATATTTGAGGCTTATATATATTATAATAATGAGCTAGTACAAAAATATGATTGTATTATGTAAATGTATTGATATAAAAATAATAATATTTTTTATAATTGAAAATATAAGAACTTAATAAAATAAATAAAAGTGATTAATTAAAAACAAAAATAAATTTAAAAATATATATATACATATGAACTCTAAAAAAAAAAAAAAAAAAAAACTTTTTTTTTTCTCTTCTTTTTTTTTTAAAGTTATATCAAATAAGCTTATATTAAAGTAAATATGATGTTAGTTTAACAATAAAAAAAAAAAAAAAAAAAAAAAAAAAAAAAAAAAAAAAAAAAGCTATTTATAATTAAAAAAAAAATTTTTTTTTAATATTATTTTTAATAAGCTTATATTAAAAAAAAATTAAAATAAAAAAAAAAAAAATAAAAAAAAAATAAAAAAATTAATACCTCAAATAAATAAATAAATAAAATAATAAATTTTAAACTTATAAAGTCTCTATGAACATTTTTAAATAATGAACTTTTAATTATTACAAAAAAAAAATGAAATATAAAAAATCATAAAAAAAAGTAGTTAATAAAAAATAACTAATAAAAAAAATAAATAAATAAATAAATATTTAATATATATGATTTTATAAAATACTTTATTATTATTATTTTATTTTTTTTTTTTTTTAAAGTTTATTTCATATTTAGAAGTTTATATTAAATTTTCCTATTATATTTACTATAATTTGGATATTAAGTTATCTTTATCTTTCATTTTATTCATTCATTCGATATATATAAATATATATTGAATATATTTAATCCAATGGATACTTTTTTTTTTTTTTATTTTTACAAATTTTAAAAATATATAAATATAATTATTGTAATAATAAGAATAATAAAAACAATAATAAATTTTAAAGTTTTTTTTATATTTTTATATTTTATTTTTTGTTATTATTATATTGCTTCTTTCAATAAATTCATAATATTTAATTATAAAAAAAAAAAAACCTTTTTTTTATTTTAATTTTTATCATTTTATTTAAAATAGGTTTAACGTAGTCTAATATCATATTAAAATTAATATATAATTTTTATTTTATATATTAATATTTATTTTTTTTTTTATAATATATTCTTTATTGTTTTTTTTTTTTTTGTTTCAATTTTTTATTTAATGAATATTATAGTTTTTATTTCATATATATAATAGCTTATAGCAAAATACAAAATAGTGTTTTAATAATTTATCTATTCGATGATTTTATTTTATTTTATTTTATTTTTATTTTTTATCTATATATATATAATATATATATTTTAAAAAAAATTATCATCTTTTCCCTCTTTATATATATTGATATTTAAAAAAAAAAACTTGAATTTAAAAAATAATAATTAACTAAAAGGTAAATTTAGTTTTCCAATATACATCTCTGTCTTCCTACTTTATATTTTTATTTATATATATATATATATTTTTATATAAAAAATTTTTAATAAATTTTTATTTAGTAGTTTTTTTTTTTTTTTTTTTTTTTTTTTCTTAATCTTATTTCATTTTATTTTATTTTTATTTTCATTTCATTATATTTTCATTTCATTATATTTTCATTTCATTATATTTTCATTTTATTTTAATTTTATTTCATTTCATTTTTAATTCATTATGCTTTAATCTTTTTTTCATTATGTTTTATCTTATTTTATTTTTATTTTTATTTTTTATATTATATTTTAATTTTAATTTTAAGATTATCAAAATTATTTATTTAAAATGAAGAGTCCACTTTCTCTATTGATTACTTTATGGGAGAGAGATGACAGATCACTGGTTGAAAATAAAAAATTATTTATTTAAATTATTTATTTATTTATTTATTTAAATTACTTATTTATTTATTTATTTAAATTATTTATTTATTTACTTATTTACTTATTTAAATTATTTATTTATTTATTTAAATTATTTACTTATTTATTTATTTATTTAAATTATTTATTATTTAAATTATTTATTTATCTATTTTTATTTATTTATCTATTTTTATTTATTTATTTATTTAGAAATTAAATTTTAAATTTTTTACTGAAATAATTTTTTTCCAAAATTTTATTAATAAAATTAGGTTGATAGGAAAGAATTGTGTAATGATACACTTATTAAAAACATTATTTTTAAAATAAATAAATAAATAAATAAATAAAATGTTTAAAATAAAAATAAAAAAAAAAAAAAAAAAATAACCATCAAATATCCCAAAAGATAATTAATTAATTAATAAAATAAAAAAAAAAATTCGATTTATTCCTAACTTAATTAACTAAATATTAACGAAAATTAACAAAAAAACAAAAAACAAAAAAAAAAAACAAAAAAAAAAAATAAAATAAAATAAAAATAATAAAATAAAAAAAAAAAAAAAAAAAAATTAAAAATTTTATTTATAAAAATTATTTAATAAAATTTTTTTTTTTGAATTTTTTTAAATTTTTAAATTTTTAAATATATTTTTTTTTTTTAAAAATTTTTAGATGATTCGGTTGGGTTGGTTAAAAATTAAATCAAAAACAAGAAAAAACATGAACACACACACAAACCAAAAAAAAAAAAAAAAAAAAAAAAAAAAAAAAAAACTTAAAAGATATTATATATAAAAATAAATATAAAATATATAAATAAATATATATGTAAATATGTTAATATAATTAGGTCATCATGAAATTCTATAAAAACAAATTTTAAAAAAAAAAAAAAAAAAAGGAAAAATATAAATTATATATTTAAAAATATATATATGAAGTAAAAATAAAAATTAAAATCTTATAATTTATTAATTATATTACTAATAATAATGATAATAATAATGATAATAAAAAATTTAAATAAGAAAATACAAATAATAATAAAAGAAAAAAAAAAACTTTTTTTTTTTAAAAAAGATTTCCAAGAAGGATTCATTTCTATTTTGACTAATTTATTTTTCCTAAAAATAATAATAATAATAATAATAATAATAATAATAATAATAATAATAATTGATATAGATATGGATATAAAAAAAAATTTATTTCTTTGTTTTATTATTAATTTTTTATATTTTAATTTTTTCTTTTTATCTATTTATCTATTTATGCTTTCATAACTTTTCATTTTTATAGGTTCCATTCCAAGGAACTATCTATCCATATCCATATCAATATAAATAATTAAATTCAAAAATAAAAAAAAAATTTTTTTATATAATAAAATAAAGTCATAATAAAAAAAAAAATATATATATATAATAACATATAATAAATAACAACATACAACAACAAAAAAAAAAAGATATTTAAAAATAATAATGGATAATTATTATAAATGATACCATGGTATAAAAATAAATACACTAATAAAAAAGTAGTAGCAAAAATAATAATATTAGTAAAAAGTATTAATAGAGTTTAAAGAATTTTTTTTTTTTTATAAAAATAAAATTCTAAAAATTATAATTTTTTTTTTTTAAAAAAAAAAAAAGAATTAAATAAAATTATTATTATTATTGTAATTATTTTTAGACTTTTTATTATTATAGAAGATGATGGAATTAAAGTTTAAATTTTAGATAAGATAAATAGATACCTTGAAATATATTACATAAATAAATAAAACAATGGAATAATAAATTATGTTATAATAAAAACAATATTAATAATGTAAATTGAAACAAATAATAATAGTAATAATAAAAGTTATAATAGTAATAAGAGTCATAGTTGTAGTAGAAATAATAATAGTAGAAATAATAATAATAAAAATATTAATAAAAAAACAAAAATAGTAATAACAATTAAGATATTTATTTATAATAATAATAATAATAATAGTAATCATTTTTTAAAAAAGGGATAAAAAAACATACAAAAAAAAAAAAAAAAAAGAAAAAAAAATATATATATATATATATAATTTTTTTTTAAAGTTTTTATTTATTTTTATTATTATATTATTATATTCTCATAGGTGATATGGGTTAACTTTTTTTTTTTCAATTATTTAATAGATAAATTTTATTATTTATTTAATTATTTATTTTTTTTTAAAGTTTTATATGGGTGTATGTATTTATAGGTAATGAAGAGTTGGTATATATACAATATTTATATATATATTGTGTATAATAAATAAATATAAGGAAGGAAGGAAGGAAGGATAGATATTTTTTTTTAAAAAAATAAAATAATAAAAAAATAAAAATAAAAAAAAAATAAAAAAAAAAAAAGATTAATTCTATGGTATATGGTATAGTCATACTGAAAAGCAAGGTCCAAGTTCAAAAAAAAATAAAAAAAACTTTAATTTAAAATAAAGTTTTAAAAAACTATTAAAAAAAATTTTTTTAAAAAAAAAAAAAAAAAAAAAAAGATAAACAATCCTTCTATAGAAATTATTATGTAATAAATTATATAGAGATTAATATTTAATAAATATATAATAATAAATAAATATCTAATAATAATAATAATAATATTATTATTATTATTAAAAATATTAATTAACTGAATAATATTAAATATTATTAGAAATATTAATATTACTATATTTACTATTATCATTGTCATTATGTTATTAGTATTAATTAATATTTATCATATATACATCATACAAATGGTTTTTAATTAATTAAAAACCATTTGTTGTAATTATTCTTAAAATTATTTATTCAATTTATTTATTTAATTATTATTTAATTTATTTATTTAATTTTTATATTTATTATTTCTTTAATTCATTTTAATTTTTTTATTTTATTATTAATTAATTAATTAATACTTCTTTTATTTACTTTTTATTATTAATTATTTATTATACACTTTAATTATTTTTTGAATTATCGAATAAATGTTTTTTTTAATAAAAAAAAAAATTAAAAATAAGAATGAAAAAAAAAACAAAAAAAAAAAAAAAAATAAAGATAGCATATTATTCTCTTCTCCTCCTCTCTATTCCAATTTCCATCTATTCTGTTCTATTCTACTTAACAATACTTTTTTTTTTTATTACATGACTATTCCTTTTCTCTTTATTTCTATTAATATTTTTTTATTATCTTTTTTTTTTTTTTTTTTTATTTTTTTTTAACATTTATAAAAATTAAGAATAAAAAAATTGAATTGAATCAATAATAAGTATTGAGATATAACGTCTAATAAATGAAAAGTATAAATTTATAAAATGACTAAATATAATAATTTACATATTATTATATATATATTATATATATATATATTAATTTTTTTTATATATATCAATATAAAATAAAATAAAAACCAAAAAAAAAAAAAAAAAAAAAAAGTTTTAGAGAAGATCATGAGAAAAAGTCAAAAAAAAACTATAAATTGAATAAATAATCAAAAACGGCATATATAATATATATATAAAATATATAAATATATATTAAATTTTTTTTTTAAAATATTATTAAATAATTTTATTTTTATTTAAACTTTTTTTTTAATCTATAAGACAATTGTTTTTAAGAATAATAATAATAATAATAATAATAATAATAATAATAATAATAATAATAATAATAATAATAATAATAATAATAATAATAATAAAATCGAATAGAATTAATATTAATAATAATAATAATAATAATAATAATAATAATAACAATAATAATAACATTAATAATAATAATAATAATAATAATAATAATAATAATAATAATAATAATAATAATAACAATAATAATAATAACAATAATAATAATAATAATAACAATAATAATAATAACAATAATAATAATAATAATAATAATAATAATAATAATAATAATAATAATAATAATAATAATAAAGTAGGATAGGAATAATTAATAATATGTAAATAAAATAGGATGAAAAGTAAAACCTAAATACTTTATATACTAATTCTTTTATTTTTATTTCTAAATTTATTTTCATTTTTTAAATTGGAATTAAAGTTTTTTGGAATTAAAAAAAAAATATATATATATATATATATGAAAACTCTGTACATAATTATTATTATTATTATTTTTATTATTATTATTATTATTATAATTATTATAATTAAAACAAAATAATAATATTAATAATGATAATAATAATCAAATAAAATAATAAAATCAATAATAAGAATCTTGTATATATTAATATATGATACAATATTATTTTTTATATTTTTTCTTTTATTCTTAAATCTTTTTTTTTTTTTATCTTTATTTGGCATCAGACCAAAACTTTAAAAAAAATAAATAAATAAATAATTTTTTTTTAAAATTTAAAATTTTAATTTAATTAAACTTTACTTAAATTAAAAAAAAAAAAAAAATAAAAAATTTATTTATTTATTTATCTATTTATTTATCTATTTAATATTTTGAAAATTCTTTTTTTAAATATTTTTTTTTTATATACTAAACTTATTATTTTTTAAAGGATGAAAAAAGGAAATGGCTAAATATAAAATAAATAAATATATATAAATATATTATTCAAAATTTTATAAATAAAATAAAATTAAATAAAATTAAAAAAAAAAAAATAATTAAAGAATTTTAATAGATTCCTTTTTTTTATATATAGCATTAATTAATTTATTTGGATTTAAATAGTAAAAATAAGTAAAAAGATGAAGAAAAAAAAAAAGTTTTTTAAATATCACTTTTCATTTATTTAATTTTTTATTTATTTAATTTTTTATTTATTTAATATTATTAGTAATAATTAAAAAAAAAAAAAAAAAAAAAAACTTTAAAATAGTTATATATAGTTATATATTTAGATATATTTTATGTTTTATAGTGAATTACAAAGTTTTAATATTATTATTATTATTACGATTTACTATTTTCATTTTTATCATTTCAACATTTATAGAAGAGTATAGTAGAGTAGAGTATATCAAAAAAAAAAAAATTCTAATTTTTTTTTTTTTTTTTTAAAAAAGATCTTATTATAATTTTAATATCATTCTATGACCTGAATTTAATGGATTTCCTAAAATGGATCATAAGTTTAAAAAAAAAAAAAAAAAAAAAAAGAAAAATAATAATAAATCAATTTTTTTTTGTTTTCATTTCTTATATATATATATTATAGTATATATTATTTAAAAAAAATAATAAATAGAAAAAAATAATAAATAAAAAAAAATAAAAAAAAAATAATAAATAAAAAAAAAAATAATAAATGAAAAAAAAATATAATAAATAAAAAAAAAATATAATAAATCAAAAAATAAAACTTTTGACTTTTTGTTTTTATTAATTTTTAATTTTTAATTTTATAATTTAATTTTAATTTTTTTTTTTTTTTGAAGGGGGACGGTAGAAAAAGAATGAAATACACCATAATAATAATTTTAATCTTATGATAGATTAAAAAAAATAAGTAAAAAAAAAAAAATAAAAAAAAAATAGACTTTATATAGTATCTATAAATTGGATATATTAATCTATAAATCCATAAACTATTTAAATAAGTAGATAAAAATAAGTAAAGCAAAATAAGAAAGAAAGTAAGTAAGAAAGAAAAATAAAGAAGGATTCATCAATTCTGTTTTTAAACAAAAAAAAAATTATGTTTAATGATGCCTTTCTTTTTTTTTTTTTTTTTTAATTTTTTAAATTATAATATAAATTTGAATAAAAGTGAAAAAAAAAAAAAAGTAAAATAAAAAAAAAATTAAATATAATAAGTTTTATTGAATTCATTTATTCATTCATTCCTTTTTATTTATTTAGATCGATGGAAATATAAAGAAATAAAATATACTCTATAAAAATATTTTATTTTTATTGATATTTTATGATATTTTATTTTAGAATTTGTATGAGAATTTTTAAACTTTTTCATTCTTTCCTTTTTTTTTCCTTATTATATATATATATATATAAATAATTTTTTATTACTTTATCATAAAGTTTAAAATTAAATTTTTATAAATCTTGACAATTTTTTTGGTTGGTTTAAAAATCTTTTTTTTTTTTTTTTTTTAATAATTTTAATTATCTTAAATTTTTATTAAAGTTCAATTAAACATATATATATATATTTTTTTTAAGGATTGTTTTAAGTTTTATAGGATAACCAAAATATATAATTATTTTAATAAATCTTTTTTATTATCGTATTTCATTTTATTCTATTAATAAATACTTTTTATTATCGTATTTCATTTTATTCTATTAATAAATACTTTTTATTATCGTATTTCATTTTATTCTATTAATAAATACTTTTTATTATCGTATTTCATTTTATTCTATTAATAAATACTTTTTATTATCGTATTTCATTTTATTCTATTAATAAATACTTTTTATTATCGTATTTCATTTTATTCTATTCTATTTAATTTTATATTCTATTTATTTAATTTTATTGATTCCATGTCCTTCCGTCATTTTCATTCATTTTGACTTTTTATCCTACTGTAACCAATGAAAATAAAATAAAATAAAAAAAAAACTTTAGTTCATTTATTTATGATTAGAGTAAGGGAATAAATACATAATAATAATCATTAATAATAAATAGGAGGTAGATCTTTTGTATAAATAAATCAATAAAAATTAAAATAAAAATAAAAGATAGGGAGAGTCCATGTAGATCGTTTATTCTCACACAAAAAAAAAAAATAATAAAAAAACTTTAAATATTTAAAATTACGATTTTTTTTTTTTGGTGGTTCCTATAAAAAAAATTCATATAAAAATATATATATATATATATATAAATTCTTTCTTCATCAAGGTAAAAGATAAGAATTGAATTTATCTTTTTATAAATATATATATATATTATTTAATGAAATAAAAAAATGAAAATAAATATAAAAATTTATTTTTATTCTATTCTATTTTTATTTTATAATTGCATGTTAATAAGAAAGAAAAATAAAAAAAAAAAATAATAAAACTATATTTTTTTTTTAAAGAGTTTTTTTTTTTTATTTTTTTTTAAATTATTGATTTATTTCCAATTTCTTTATCAAATTAGGACATACAACATCATCATCATTTAATTTATGGGGGAGAAATAAAATATAAAAATAAAAGAAAAATAAAAAAAAAAAATAAAAGTAAAATATAAAATAAAAAATAAAATTACATAAATGGAATAAAATTACATAAATAAAATAAAATAAAATAAAATAGATATGTAAAAAAAAATATAAAATATAAAATAAAGATAAATAAAAAATTAATAAATTTTTAAATTTTTTTTTTTTTTTTTGTTATTGTTAATTACAATTAACACTTGTTCATTTTAAAAAATAAAATAATAAAATAATAAAATAAAAATAAAAAATTAAAAATTAAAGAATTAAAAAATTAACGAATTAAAAAATAAAAATAATATATTTTTATATTTATATTTAATATTTAACATTATTTTATTATCACTCCTTCTCTCTCTCTCTCTTTTCTCTTTTTTTTTTTTTTTCTTAGTTTCTCTCTCTTAATGTAATGTCATATTAATGTATTACATTAGATTACATTCGTATTACTTTTGTATCTCATCAACTTTCAAATTTTAAATGCTAAATTTTTAAAATTTAAAGATTTTAAAATTTCATTTTAAAGTTGTCATGACCGAAATCATTTATATTAAATTAAATTAAATTAAACGTCTTCATATATTTAGAATAAATTCATAATTTATTAATTAAATCATTTAAAATATAATTATTAATAAATAAATAAATAAATAAATCTTTATCAGGAATAAATTAATGGAATTTTCAATGAATAAATTAATAATTAAATAATATTAGATCAATAAAATTAAACAATATATGAACTAATTAAATAATATGTGATCAATAAAATTAAATAAATAAGTAAATGAATCAATAAATAATTGAATAATAAATAATAAATAATAAATAATAATAAAAAAGTACTTATTAATAAATAATAAATAATAAATAATAAAAAGAATATTTAATAATAAATAATAAATTATAAATAATAAATAATAAATAATAAAAAAGAGTATTTATTAATAAATAATAAATAATAAATAATTAATAATAAAAAGAGTATTTATTAATAAATAATAAAAAGAGTATTTATTAATAAATAATAAATAATAAATAATTAATAATAAAAAGAGTATTTATTAATAAATAATTAAATAATAAATAATAAAAAGAGTATTTACTAATAAATAATTAAATAATAAATAATAAAAAGAGTATTTATTAATAAATAATAAAAAGAGTATTTATTAATAAATAATAAATAATAAATAATAAAAAGAGTATTTATTAATAAATAATTAAATAATTAATAATAAAAAGAGTATTTATTAATAAATAATAAAGAGTATTTATTAATAAATAATAAATAATAAATAATAAAAAGAGTATTTATTAATAAATAATAAATAATAAATAATAAAAAGAGTATTTATTAATAAATAATTAAATAATAAATAATAAAAAGAGTATTTATTAATAAATAATAAATAATAAATAATAAAAAATTTATTAATAAATAATAAATAATAAAAAAAAGTATTAATAAATAATAAATAATAAATAAAAAGAGTATTTATTAATAAATAATAAATAATAAATAATAAGATTTAATATAAATTAGATTTAATATAATTAAATTAAATTAAATTAAAAAAAAGTCATGAATTTGAAAATTAATATAAAAATAAAATTTAATCCGTAAATAGTAAATAAAAATAATAATAAAAAAAAAATAATTAATGGAAATATTTGAAACCATGATCAAATTTAAATTAAATTAAATGACTGAATAAATAAATAATTAATTAAACAAATAGATAAATAAATAAATAAATGGATAAATAAATAAATATTAATAAATATTACTGAATAAATAAATGGATAATTGAATAAATAAATAAATAATATAGATAATAAAAAGATTATTAAGAGTTATTATATTACAGAGAAGAGAGATTTAAAAGATTTGATTAGTTTTTAATTATTTATTCATTACAAATAATTATTATCACACTAATTTAATTATTAATTATTTAATTTATAATTTTTATATATTTCAAATGACCATCTCCTTAAAATTGGAAATTCTGAGTTAAAATATTGAAAAGTTATAATTTTTTAATGTTGTCTTAGAAAAAAAAGAATAAGAGAATAAAAAAAAAAAGAAAAAAAGAAAAATAAAGAAAGAAAAAAAAAAGAATTAGACTTAAAAATATATTCAATATTCTATTTAATGCTATTCTATTTAAAATTTTTCAATTTCTAAATAGGTAATTTATTAGAAGGAAAAAAATAAAAAAAAAAAAAAAAAAGTTATCGTTTTACATCTTATATGATATAAAAAGATACTAAATAGATAGATAGCTATTATAAAATTTATATAATAAAAATTAAATCATATCAAAATCAAAATTAATTATTATAAATATTAAAATTTTAATATATATAAAAAAAATAGAATTTAAATATTAGTAAAAATATATATATATAAAGATGAACATTATTTTAAAAATTATTAATAAATAAAGATTATTATTTTTTTTTATAAAATTATAAATATAATTTAAAAGATAAATGAATTAAATCATTTAAAATTATAAATATAATTTAAAAGATAAATGAATTAAATCATTTTTAAATTATTAATTATTGAAAATGATTAAATCCTTTAAAATCATTAATCAATTTAGAGAAAGGAGATATAATGAAAATAAATAAATTAAATTTGAGTAATAATAAAATAAATCAAATTTCATTTATCTTTGATCATTCTAATGATTTTTATTTGTATTTCTTTCATATATATAAAGGGAGGAATAATAAAAAGATTAAAGAGTTACTAAAATTAAATAGTTTTTGATGAATAAGTGAATAATTATATTTAAAGAGATAAAAAAAATTATATATATATATAATAGATAAAACTAAATTAACGATGGCAAATTATTAAACTTCAAAAATAAAATAATTATACAAAAAAAAAAAAAAAAGTTAAAGAAATAGATATTAAATAGAATTAATTTACTTATTAAATAATTATTTATTTATTAATTATATTTATTTACTATTCAATTTATTTATTTATTATTTATTTATACATTTATTTATAAAAATATAATAATAATATTTTAATCATGAAAAAAAAAAAAGATTTCATTATTTCCATTTAAATGAATTTAATTAATTTTTATATAAAAATCCATAATTATTTATATATATTTATATATATATTTATTATATTTATTTATTATATATTATAATTATAATTATTATATATATTATTTATTTATTTATTTATTTATGTTCCTTAGATTTTTTTGTAATTTTAATAAGAAATAAAGTTTTGATATCAAAAATAAAATTAAAATTAAAATTAAAAATTAAAAATGTGATTTCAATTTATTTATTGATTTATATTAAATAGGATCCAAATAAGGAAAGTCATGATCATCACTTGGACCAATGTCACACTTTTATTAATTTATACTCATCATCTATTGAATATTTAATGAATCATTTAATTGACTTTTATGGAAATAAACAAAAAAAATAGTTTTTTTTTTTTTGACATTTCAAATTTTATTTATATAAAAAAATGAATTTTATATATATTGTATTATATATTATTATATTTTGTATCTTTCATATAATCTTATTATATATTATATATTATTATATATTACTATATATTATATCTATTACATATTATTATATAATGTAATATATAATAATATATAATACAATCTATGTAAATATATTGTAAAAAAAAAAAAATTGGAATTAAAATCTAACCATTCAAATCTAATCAAAACTAATTTAAATGAAATGAAATTAAATTCATGAAATCAAAAAAAAAAAAAAAAAAAAAAAGAGTTAAAAATTAAACTAAAAAAATAGGGAACAACATAAAAGTAAAAGTAAAAGTAAAAATAAATTTAAAGTTGAAAATGAAAATGAGTTAAAGTGAAAAGAAAGGAAGAACGAAAAGACAAATAATTAATGATAATTTATGTGTATAAATAATAAATAATAAATAAATTAATGTAAAAAAAATATTAATAGAAATAGAATTCATCAATTAATTGTCGTTCATTCATGATATTTAAAAAAAATAAATAAAAACAATTAAATGAATGATCAATAAATAAATAAATAACAAAATGATAACAAAAACAATAATAATAACAATAATAATAATAATAATTATTTAATAATCATAATAACAATAATAACAATAAATAACAAAATGATGACCATAATAATAACAATAATAAAAATAATAAAATAAATAACAATAAAACTCAATAACTTTCAAGCTCACTCCACTAAAATAATTGAAAAAAAAAAATAAAATCATTCAATTAATAGAGTAAAATAAAAATATTATAATATATATTAATAAAAAAAATTTAATTATTACGCCTTATCATTTAATAAGTAAATAAGTAAATAAATAATTTAGTAAACAAATAAATAAATAATAATTTTTTAAAGAATGAGAAAATATTTTATGGATATTTAAATAATTGTTTAATTGGAACAACCTAAAGTTTAAAAAATGAATATTAATATAAACATTATAATTAATAATTAATAATTAATAATTTATTTATTTATTTATTACTAATGATTTATTTATTTATTATTAATGATTTATTTATTTATCTATTTATTATTTATTTATTTATTATTTATTTATTTACTATTTATTATTTATTTATTTATTTATTTATTATTTATTTATTTACTATTTATTATTTATTTATTTACTATTTATTATTTATTTATTATTCAGTTATTCAATTATTTATTTATTTTTTTTCTTTTAATCATTTGATTTTCGAAGATTAATTTTCATCATTTGATAATTTTTTTTTTTTGATCTATATTTTACTATTCTATTCTTCCATTTTTAATTTATTTAAAAAATTTATTTTTGGAAGTGAAATTTATTCAATTATTAATAATTTATTCAGTTATTTACTATTTATTATTTATTATTTATTTATTCAGTTATTTATTTATTCAGTTATTTATTATTTATTATTTATTTATTCAGTTATTTATTTATTCAGTTATTTATTTATTCACTTATTTATTTATCTGTTAAATTTTGTTCCCAATTTTTTTTTTTAAAATAAATAAATAAATAAATAAAATAGAATTAAAAATAGACAAAATTAAAAATAGACAAAATTAAAATTAAAATTAAAAAATTAAATTTAAATTTAAAAAATTAAAAAATTAAAAATTAAATTTTAGTTGTTATTTTTTTAATATTTCAAAATCATGTTTCATGTTATGGCTAAAACAAAAAATCAATCATTTTATTTTATTTAATTAACTATACATTCATTCATTCATTTTATTATATTTATTTATTTATTTATATAATTTACATTCATTTATTATATAATATAGATTTTATATTATCTATTGTATATTCATTTATTATAATATATATATTATATTATCTATTATCTATTATAAAATATATATATTATATTATATAATATAGATTGTATTTATTTTGATCAAAGAGCCCCTTAATTATTATATGGATAAAGAAAAAAAGAGAAAAGAAAAGAGAAAACAGCGTTTAAGAAAAAGGAAAAAATGGCGTTCCTTTTTGAAGTTTAATAAAATAATATTAAATAAAATAAAATAAAGACAAAATAAAATAGGATAAAATAAATATATATATAAATAAATATTTATAAATATTTAAAAGTAAATTTAAAAATATACAAATATACAAATATACAAATATACATATATATAATATAAATATTATTTTTTTTATTTTTATTTTAATAATTTTTATATCTTTATTTTTTATTTTTTATTTTTATTTTTTTTTAAATTTATGACTTCAGATGATATGAGGTTGTAATGAAACATGGCATCACTATAAGATTATTATTATTATTATTATTATTATTATTTTACAATTTCTATGATTAATTAATAAACAAGCTGAGGCAATATTTTCTTCATATTATTTCTTTTTCTTTTTCTTTTTCTTTTTCTTTTTCTTTTTCTTTTTCTTTTCTTTTCTTTTATTTCTTTCTTTCTTTCTTTCTTTCTTTTTCATTTCTAATTTTTTTTTTTTTTTTACTTGAGTTTTTTTATTAATTTTATGACTAGGTCTTTATGTATATATATAAATTATATTAAATAATATAAATAATGATTTAATAAATCAACAATTAAAAAAAAATTATTAATTGATTTTTTTTTTTTTTTTTTGAATATTTTATTAATAATCATATTACTTTTTTTTTTTTTTTTTTTTTTTTTTTTTTTTTAATATTTATATAAATATAAATATATTTTAATCAAATTTTTATTATTGTTATTGTTATTATTTTGATATTCATAATAATAATTTTAGTGAATAATAATAATAAAATATTTTTGTATTAAATAATGAACTGATTTATATTCAATATATATATATATTATTGTAATATTTAATATTGTTAAAAAAAAATAATGATGAATTCTTTAATATTATTAAAAATTATTTCATATTAAATTAAAAAAAAAAAAAAAAAAAAAGTAATTGATTAAATAAAATTGATTAAAAAATTGAATGGTTAAGAGTCATTTTGCGATCATAAATGATATTTAATATTTTTTGTATCAAATAGAATTAGACGGTTTGTGAATCCTATATATATATAAATATATAATTTATTATTATTATTAATATTATTATTATTATTATTAATATTATTATTATTATTATTATTAATATTTTTATAATTATTAATATACTTATATGATTTATAATTTATAATTTATAATTAATATTCAATCATTATATCAATTTAACTTTTTTATTAATTCAGTTTATTTTTAATTAATCATTACTTTCTCTTCTTCTTCCTTTCTTCCTTACTTTTCATCTTAAATCCAAAAAATTTTCGAAAAAAATTTTCTAATTAATAAAATTCAAATAATTAATAATAAATAATTAATAATAAATAATAAATAATAAATAATAGAAAGAGCATTTATTAATTAATAAATAATAAATAATAAATAATAAATAATTAAGTAATAAACAATAAATAATTGAATAATAAATAATTAATTATATAATTAAATAATAAATAATTAATTATATAATTGAATAATAAATAATAAATAATAAATAATAATAAATAATAAATAATAAATAATAAATAATAAATAATAAAAATAAATAATTAAATAATAAATAATTAATTATATAATTGAATAATAAATAATTGAATAATAAATAATAAATAATGGAATAATAACTAATAAATAATAAATAATAAATAATAAATAATTAAGTAATAAACAATAAATAATTGAATAATAAATAATTAATTATATAATTGAATAATAAATAATTAATTATATAATTGAATAATAAATAATAAATAATAAATAATAATAAATAATAAATAATAAATAATGGAATAATAAATAATAAATAATAAATAATAAATAATAAATAATAAATAATAAATAATGGAATAATAAATAATAAATAATAAATAATAAATAATAAATAATAAATAATAAATAATAAATAATAAATAATAAATAATAAATAATAAATAATAAATAATAAATAATAAATAATAAATAATAAATAATAAATAATAATAAATAAATAATAAAAAGAGTATTTATTAATAAATAATAAATAATAAATAATAAATAATAAATAATAAATAATAAATAATAAAAAGAGTATTTATTAATAAATAATAAATAATAAATAATAAATAATAAAATTTTTTAAATTTAAACTTTTTTAATTATTTTAATATAAGCATAATACTATTTTTAATAAATGTGACATCTTAAATTATTCCATGTCTTTTTTTTTTTTTAATTCCAAACTTTACTTATAATTTATTGATTAAAGTTTTTCACTTAAAATGTATTCTATTTATTTATATATATATTTATTTATATATTTTATTTATTTATATATATATTTATTTATACATTTATTTATTTTTTTTACTTCTATTTAAATAATTGAATGATAATAAAAAGAAGTAATGATTAAATATTAAATAATAAAAAAATATTTATTAATAAGTAATAATAATAAAAAGAACTATTGATTAAATAAATATGAAACATTATGAAAGATAAAAACATATATTATATATACATTATTTGTATATCTAATAATAATTAACTCAATATTATTATCTATAATTATTATAAGACTTTAATAACAAACTTTTTATTATATTATCATTTTATTTATATCTTTAAATATCATTCTCTTCATAAATCATTTTATTTATATTTATCTTTTATAAGACTTTATTGAATTTTATTTATTATTTTATATCCTTTTTTTTTATTATTTTTATTTTATAATCTATAAAATTATTATTATATACATAATTATTATTATATACATAATTATTATTATAGACATAATTATTTATATAAATATTTATATAATAAAAAAGATTTATATTTAATAAAAAAGATTTATATATAATTATTATATTCATAATTATTTATTCATAAAGTATTATATATAATAAAAAGATTTATATATAATGAATATTATATATATAATAATATATATAATAATAATTTATATATAATATTTTATATATAATATTTTATATATATAGAATAAAAATGTTTTTTTTTGGTATAAATTGAAATTCCTTTTTTTTTATAATAAACTTTAATTATTATTCATTTGAATTGTTTCATATATTAATTAATAAATTAAAATTTATCATTTTTATTTTATACAATATTAATAAACAATATATTACAATAGTATTGTTAATATATTATCAATATATTTATATCATATTTGCTTTTTTGTTATGATTTTTTTTATTTTTAATTTTTTCAAACTATAAATAAAATAATATATATATAATATTACATTATATTATTTAAATTGATTACAATAAATTATAATCATAAGTTTGAATTTATTTATATATATATTAAACTATATTAAATAGAATGAATTCAATTTAATTTTTTTTTCTTATCATAAACTCAAAAATCATATTATTATTACATTATTATTGTATCATATATTATTTAATATAAATCAATTGATTTTATTAAATTATTTTTATTATTAAAAAAAAATAAAATTTTGAGGATGATTTTAATTTTTTTTATTTTAAAGTTTTAAAATTTTAATTCTATTTAAATATTAAATATATTATAATATTATATATAATATATTATTATATTATCTATATTATATTGTAATATATAAATAAATTCTATCTACATGATTTAATGTCATTTCAATAAAATGATTTAAATTTAAATTAATAATCAAAATTTATATATTTTATATATTTTATATATTTTATATATAAATAATAAATAAATAAATAAATAATAAATATTTAATTATTTAATTATTATTTAATTATTTAATTATTTATAAATTTATTATTTTATTTATATTTTTTTTTTATTTTTAAAATCTTTTTTAATACATTTTTAATTTTTGAAAAGAGTATTTAAACAATTTGATTTTCTCTTCTTTTTTCTTTTTTTTTTTTTTTTTTTTTTTTCTTTTTTTATTTTAAAATTTTTATAAAGATTTATAAAAAAAAAAGTTTTGATATTAATTATTTTTTTAAAAACTATTAATAAAGTACTTCTTCTGTATATAATAAATTTTTTTATTTTATATAAAAAAAAAAAGCAAAAAAGAAATATTATTTTGAAAACAATAAAAATATATATATAGTTTATTTTATTTTTTATTTTTTATTTTTATTTTTTTTTAATATTTGTAAATATATTATTATTAAAAGCTATTATAAACTATTCGATACTTCTCAAATAATAACAGTTATAATAAAAGGCTATTATTCAATAATTTTTTTTATATTTTTGGTTAATATTGTTAAACAAGTTATTATTCTCAAAAAATTTATTATATGGACAATTTTTAATATTAATAAATAATAAAAAAAAAAAAAGAAATATCTATTTTATTCAGTAAATACATAAAAAAAAATCTTTATACAAAGCAGATAAAAAATAATTATTATAAAAAAGTTCAATAAATTTTATTTTTATGTGATATATGCAAATATATATAAATATATATAATTTTTTTTTTCAAATAAAACAATAACTACAATAAAATTTTTTCAATAATTTTTTTTTTTTTTTTCATATCAATAAAACAGACAAAAAAATAATAATAAAAAAAAATTTTCAATAAAAGTTAAAATAATTTAAATTTTTTTTTATTCAATAGTTATCTAATAAAAAAAAAAAGTTTGTGTCAAAAATCAATACAAAGGAATATCTTTGAAAACATTTATTAATTAATTAAAAAAAATTTTTTTCAATTTTTTTCAATTTTTTTTATTTTATTTTATTTTATGGAAAAAAGAAACCAATAGAAATAATAAAATAAATATAACAAAGAAAAAAAAAAACATTAAAAATTTACTATTTTTCAAATTAGACTTTAAAAACCTTTTTAAAGAAAAAAAGTAAAAAAAAAAATAAAAAAAAAGAAAAACTTTTTTTTCTTATATAAACTTTATCCCATCCTTAAATTTTTTTATTTTTTTTAATATTTAAATTTTCCAAAATTCTTCAATACAAAAAAGTTACCGTTAAAAAGAAAACCAAAATGGCCAGAAGCTCGAGACAGCGTGGTGAAATGATTTGTACTGTCTGCCAAACTAAAACTTCCCCTCTCTGGAGAAGAGGTGATAAGGGGGAAGTTCTTTGTAATGCTTGTGGTCTCTACCATAAACATCATAAAAAACCAAGACCAATTTCTTTAGCTAATTCTTCAGCTCGTTCTGCTAGACGTTCTAATCATCAAAATAATGAAAATAAAGTTCAAAATCAACGTTACCCGAACATCTTCCCTAATCCAAATATGATGAATTCCTCTATGCGTCCATTCTCTTTTCCTCAAGCTATTGCTCCTGCATTAACTCCAGTAAATGCTACTGGTTCTACCTTAAAACCTGGTAATCATATGTCACCTACTTTACAACCAGCATTGTTTAATAATAATAATAATAATAATAATAATAATAATGGAAATGGTAATGGAAATGGTAATAGTAACAATAAAAATGATAATAATGGCAATGGTAATTCAATGTATCTTCCTACCCTATCGCCTTCTTTTAAGATGTCCCCAACCATGGGTTCTAGTGCGATGCCAATACCAATAAAAAAGAATATGATGGCGACTTCTTCAATGGCTTCTCCACCTCTAAGTAATTCTTTATCTCCTCCAGCCAATACTCCTCCAAACTTCAAAATGAATGCCACCTCAAATACGAATAATAATAATAATGAGCTTATGATTCCTGCTCCGTTAATACAAAAGAATAATTCTGAACACTACTATAATCATGATGATGTAAAACCAATGGATATGGATGGTAAGGAGGACTTTACAAATATGAATTCTGATAATGATACTAGAAATCAATCAAAAGTCTCCATTGCCTCTATGTTAAATGGTGATAATTCAAATCATCATCACCGTCATCATCATCATCATCATAGCAATAGTAGTAACAACAATAATAATAATTATCAAAATATATTTAATAATTATAATGCTCTTCCAACTCCATTATCGACTTCTCCTTCTATTGATCAAAATAATAATAATTATTATGGTCAAAATAAAGAAGATATTGAGGCAGCTTGTTTACTAATTAGTTTAAGAAATTGTGAAAAAGTTTGCTAGATGAAAAAAAAATATTTAATATATATATATATAAATAATATATATAAATATAAAAGTAAAAAAAATAAAAAGAGGAAATAAAAGTAAAAGTAAAAATGAAGGTAAAAAAATTTAAATAATGAATTTTTTTTTATTTTTACTTTTACTTTTTTATTTTTGCTTTTTATTTTTATTTACAATATGCTTTTAATTTTTATTTATATACTTAAAAAAAGTATTACAGAACTCGTTAATCATAATGGAATATATACATAAATTGTTAAACAAAAAAAAAAAAATTTTTTATTTTTTTATAATTTTTCATATGAATACTATACTATTATTACTATTAATTTAAAATTAAAGATATATAGATGATATTATAACTTAACCATTCATATTTTATATTTTTTACCCTATTGATATATACATAATAACTATGAAATAGTTTAAATGTAAATCATATACTCTTATTCTTATACATATATTGTAATATAATTTGTATATAGCAATTTTTTTTTATTTTTTTATTTTCTATCTTTTACTCATCAATTTTTAAGAAAAAAAAAAAAATTAGTAAAATGATTTTAATTTTTTTTTTTTTAAATTAATACATATACTTTTTTTTTTTGATAATAAAATAACCTATTATTATTTACTTTTTTTTTTTCTTTCTTTCTTTTTTTTTTTTTTTTATAGTTTTGATAATTATATACATTATATGAAAAAAAAAAAGAAAAGAAAAAGAAAAAACAATATAAAACAATATATCCCTTTATTACTTTAGAGGAAAAAAAAAATTAGGTCATTAAATTATTTAAATATAAAAAATAAATAAATAAATATAAAAAAAGGGATCAAGAAATAAATTAATAAATAAAACTATTATTAATAAAATAAAAAAAAAAAAAAAAAAAAATAATTTGTTTATTAATAAAATAAAAAAAAAAATAATTTGTTTATCTTTTGTCACTTTTAAAGTAAATATATTTATTTAATAATTAAACAAATAAGTAAGATATATATCTAACATTACTATCAAAATTTTTATTTTTATTTGTATTTTTAAATTTTTATTTGAATGTATTGAGCAATTGGATAAAATTAAAGCAAAAAATAAATAAATAAATAGATAAATAAATAGATAAATAAATAAATAAATAAATAAATAATAACAAAAAAAAAAAATGAAATAAAAAAAAAATTTTTTTTTAAAGGTATATTTATCGATCTATCTATTGGAATATAATATCTATTGAGAGTTTTTTTTTTTTTTTTTGCAATTCTGATAATGATATCGATGGTTTTCCTTTCTATAAATGGCTTCTAGTAGGAAGAAAAGAGTAATTTGGAATACTGGATGATTGTTGAAAGTGAACCTTATGGTTTTATATTGTTTTTTTTAAACTGGTTTTGTAGTTAACATTGATGTTCTATAAATTAAAAATACTCATGTTAGTTTCTACATTTTTTATCATTGTAATGAATCTATTGTAATTTTTTTTTTTTTTTTTTTTTTTTTTTACTTTAGTAGCATTTATTTTTTATATATGTATTTTTTCTATGTGATATTTATTTAAAACTCTCATGTAGGTAGCTATTATAAAATGAAAATGTTAAAAAGAGATTGATTGATTCACTCTACTCCAAAGCTTGTGTTTAAAGACTTTATTTTAACGAATGGAAATCTTTTTTTTTTTTTATAGGCTTTCACTATACAAACATTTTATTTTTTACCTTTTTTTTTTTTTTTTCAATTTTAGTTGATTTATAGAGGATGACTTTACAAAAAAAAAATTATTTACATTCATTTAATTTACGAATTAAAGATTTTATTCATCAAATTAAAAAAAAATCAACTACTCAAAAAGATACAAAAATAAATAATAAAAAAAAAATATTTAAAAAAAAAAATTTAAAAAAAAAAAAAAAAAAGAGAGACGTTATTCATTCACATTACTAAAATACAAAAGTTTTTTTTTTTTTTTTTTTTTTTTTTTTTTATGCAGTTCACTGATAAATTATTAAACTTTATATAATTTTAATTTTTTTGTATTCATTTTTTTTTTTTTTATATTATTTAAATTTTTCCATGTTTTTTTTTTTTTTTTTTTAATTTTTTTGTATTCATTTTTTTTTTTTTTGTTTAATTTTTCTATATATATTTTTTTTATTTTTTATATTTATATTTCTTAATTGTTAATATTTTAGTTTATATTAGTTTCTTTTTTTTTTTTTCATTTTTTTTTTTTTCAATTTGTAATTTTCGTTGTTATTCATCCTAGAATAAAAAAATATATATATATATATTTCACCCCAGAGGGTGCGTGTGTATGTGTCCTCTCCGCCGCCGCTGTTATGGAACATCTTTTTGACCACCACCAAAGGTTGGTTTTTTTCATTTTTTTTTTTATTTTATTTTTTATTTTTAATTTTTATTTTTTTTATTTTTTTATTTTTTATTTTTTTTTTTTTTTTGCTGTGGTGGTAGGTGGTTGGTTAGACCTATACTCATGGACCAACGCTATAAAAAAAAATTCAAAAAAAAAAAATAAAGAAATTTATTCCTTCTAAAGGTTTAAAAAGATAAAAAAAAAAAAAAAATAAAGAAATTTATTCCTTCTAAATATTAAAAAAAAAATTCAAAAAAAAAAAAAATAAAGAAATTTATTTCCTTCTAAATATTAAAAAAAAAATTCAAAAAAAAAAAATAAAGAAATTTATTTCCTTCTAAATGTTTAAAAAGATAAAAAAAAAAAATAAAGAAATTTGTTTCCTTCTAAAGGTTTAAAAAGATAAAAAAAAAAAAAAAAAAAATAAAGAAATTTATTTCCTTCTAAATATTAAAAAAAAAAATTCAAAAAAAAAAAAAATAAAGAAATTTATTCCTTCTAAATGTTTAAAAAGATAAAAAATTCAAAAAAAATAAAGAAATTTATTTCCTTCTAAATGTTTAAAAAGATAAAAAAAAAAAAAAATAAAGAAATTTATTTCCTTCTAAATATTAAAAAAAAAATTCAAAAAAAAAAAAAAAAATAAAGAAATTTATTCCTTCTAAATGTTTAAAAAGATAAAAAAAAAAAGAAAAGGAAAGAATAGGTGTTTTTTTTTTTTTTTTTTTTTTTTTTTTTTTTTTTTTTTTTTTTTTTTTTAAAAAAAAAGGGGGTCATAATGTAGATGTTCCAAATGAGAATCATAAAAGGGTTTCTTCTTCTTCTTCTTCTTTTTTTTTTTTTTTTTTTAAAAAAAAAAAATAAAAAATTTTTCAATATCTAACATATATAACACCTCCTATAATCCATACTTCCAAACTCAATAAATCTCAGTTCAACTAATTAATTTAAAGTAAAAATGCTTATTAATGTCACATCATGGAATCTCAACTCTTTCTCAAAAAATTACCTAATCTACATCTAAATCTAAATCTTAATGCTCTTAAAATTCCAATTTCACTTTCTAACCCTGGAAATTTTTTTTTTTTTTTTTTTTTTTTTTTCTTTTTTTTATTCTTAGTTGTTGTTGGAATACTAAAACGGTTGGAATTTTTTTTTTTTTTTTTTTTTATTTTATTTTTTCTTATTCTTCTTCTTCTTCAAAAAAAAGATTTAGTATTGTGAGTACTTCAACCCAATTTTTTTTTTATTTTATTTTTTATTTTTTATTTATTATTTTTTTTATTTATTATTTTTTTTATTTTTTTTATTATTATTATTATTATTATTTTTTTTTACAGGAAACAATGTCATGAGTACTGTTTCGATGCTAGGAAATCCATGTAAAAAAAATTAAAAAAATTAAAAAATTAAAAAATTAAAAAATTAAAAATTGAAAAAAAAAAAAAAAAAAAAGGAATGGATTCTCAAATCTTTAAATACGCCAGCCAAGGTTGTGAAGAGGTTTATATTTTTTTTTTTTTTTTTCACCACTAAGAAACCAGGTACTCATTATAAAGTTTTAATGGCCGATAGGGTATTCGATAGGTATTCTCTGAAGTTTTTTTTTTTTTTTTTTTTTTTTTTTTTTTTTATCAATGTCTTCTTCTTCTTTAGAATCACCACAAAAATATTCTTTCTTCTTTCCATCTATCCATTCATCATATTTATTTCTCTTTTCATGAAAACTCTAATTAACATGAGTAGACCGTTTACTTTCTGAGCTACTGAATTTTTACAAGAATAAATTAAGAGGGGGGACAATAGTAACCTTGGGTAATTGGGTTTTTTTTTTTTTTTTTTTTTTTTTTTTTAAAGTTGTATATAAATTTAAGTTAATTACAGATAAAAAAAAAAAAAAAAAAAAAAAAAAAAAAAAATCGACCTATATAAAAACGTAGAATTAAAAACAAAACCAAAAAAAAAAAAACCAAAAAAACCAAAAAAAACAAAAAAAAAAAAAACAAAAAAAATAAAAATAAAAATTAAGGAAAAACTTTTTTTTTTTTTTTTTTTTTTTTTTTTTTTTTTTTTTTGTTTGTTTTTATTTTCATTTTTATACATTAAAAAAAAAAAAAAATAAATAAATAATAAATAAATAAATAAATAATAAATAAATAAATAATAAATAAATAAATAAATAATAAATAAATAAATAAATAAAAAAAAAAAATAAAATATATTTATGTTGATAATTAATAAGATTTTAAATATTTTAGACATTAAATAAAAAAATTTTAAAAGCGCTTTATACGTTTTGTATATTAAAAAAAAAAAAAAAAAAAAAGAAATTAATTGACCATATAAATATATTTAATTATTTACATTGTAATTTTATATCATTTGAATCAATATAGAAATTAATGAAGGTAGTATTTTTTAAAAATTATTATAAACTTATTTTGGTTCATACTTTTTAATTTAATAATCATTTTCTTCAGTTTTTTTTTTTAATTTTAAGCAAATTCGTATCATTCTTTAATAGAAGTCTTTCTTCACGTTTTAAATCTTCTTTTTTGATTACAGTGTATTTTTCAGAGATAATAATATCTGCGTTCTTATCATCAGTATCATTTATATTTTGGTATCTATTCTTTTTCGATTTTTTATAACCTAATAAACAAATAACAGTAAGGGTAATTATGATAACTGCATTAATACTAATAAGACCTACTACTATATAGATGAACATATTATCTTCATCTTTCTCTTTTTTTCCGTTTTTAATTCTATTTTTATTTGAATTCCTTTCTGAATTTTTATTACTTTTTTTTTCTTCATCTAAATTTCCTTTTTTACTCATATTCATTTCATTTTTTTCCATATTTTCTTCATTTTTATTTTCATTTAAATTTCCTTTCTTATTCATAATCATTTCATTGTATTCAGTATTTTCTTCATTTTTATCGTCATTAATCATTGAACTGTCAATTTCATTAATTATACCATAACTCATTCCATTCATTGATATTACCTCAAAACCATTAACAATGCCATTATTAATTCCACCTATAATAATATTTCCATTTTCAATTCTTTCTTGATTATTATTATTTAACTCAACATATTGATTAAAATTGCCATAAGAAACTGTATAATTTTGAGAAATTTCATTAATATCTTTTTCTGTACATATTCTAATATATGAATTAATGGGAATGTTATAACATGCGCTAGGAATATAGCATTCCATTTTAATATTACCGAAATTACAATAAACGTTTGGTGATTGATAAAATAGAATAATTTTTGCGGATATATCATAACTACTATCAATTTGACTATTTACAATAAATATATAAATATTTATAAATAAAAATTTAGTTATTTAATAACTAAATATATTTATTATTTTATTAAATTTATATTTTTTATTTATATATATATATATAATATAATGTATTCATTGTAATATATTATCCTTTACGTACATTTTGGTCAAATTCTCTAAAGAAAACAATTCATATGGGAATTTTTTAATATTTATTCCTTCTAATTTTCTATATATATATATATATATATATATATATAAATCAACAATTATTATTATTATTATTTATATATACAATTTTTTTTATATTTATTATAATCAAATATTTAGCAAAAAATATATATTATAAAATTATTTATATAAATTTTTTAAATAATAAAAATTTATAATCTTACAAAGTTTCTATTTTAGTTAAGTTTTTTAAAGATGATGGAATATCTTTAATATTTTTGTTATTGTTTAAATTTCTAAATTTTATTAATATATATATATATTTATATTTAAATTGAATTCAATTTATAATTCGTAAAAAAAAAAAAAAAATATATATATATATATATATATAATAGTGTAGGTAATTAAATATTCACTTACAGATATTCCAGATTCTTAAATTCAGCTAAAATATTAAATATATTATCATTAAAATCATTATTCGATGCATCTCTATTATAAGTTATATTAATAAATAGAAATAATAAAATAATACCAAAAAAAAAAAAAAAAAAAAAAAAAAAAAAAAAAAAAAAAAAAAAAAAAAAAACATTAATATTTTAATAAGTAATAATTTAAATATAACAAAACAAATAAACAAAAAAAAAAAAAAAAAAAAAAATATTGAAAATTTAATATAAATTATTAAAATATTATAATTTACAATTTTTGTAAGGTAGAATTTTTTGATTTAATGAATACTATTGAATTGAAATGATTATCATTTGCAGAACTAAAATAAGATAATATAAATAAATAAATAAATAATAAATAAAAGAAAAAATAAAAAAATTAATTATGAATTTTTTAATTTTTAATTTATATAGTTTGAAGTTTATTTAGGTTTAAAAAGATACTTACATGGTTTTAACTGTTTTAGGAACTAATAAATTTCCTGAAAGTTTATTTTGGTTAAGATTTCTAATTTTTGTTTAATAAAAAATCATTAATAACAAAATTAAAAATTTGATAAATATATATATATATATATTATAGTATTAAAAAATCAATGATATAAACTTACATTTCTTGTATATCAGAAAAATTTATGAATTGTTCTGGAAGATCACCCATTAAATTATTTTTATTTAATGTGCTTTATAGTATAATTTTAATTAATAAATAAATAAATAATAATATATATATTTAATATTTAAAATTAATTTAAATATATTATATAAAGTATATTACAGTTTTTTTAATGGTAATCTAAGAAGGGCATTAGGTATTGACTTCAATTCAACATTAATAATCTCTCTAAATATTTTGAGGTATTATTTAAAATTTATATTTAAATTAATTATTAATAATATAATTTATAATTTTTTTTAATTTAATTATACAAATATAAAATAAATATTTATTATTTATAAAAAGCAAACAAAAAAAAAAAAAAAAAAAAAAAAAAATACAAATCATCAATATGTTTTAAATATGGGAACTTTTGAAAATCAATAGAACTAGAATTATTAATGTAGTATTGCATAATGGAATTTTGATCATTATTTCTATTATTTTTTTTTTATACGAAAGAATTAAATAAAAATTTTAAAAAATTAGTATATATTTAATAATATCAATATATAAATTAATAAAAATTTTAAATAATAATAATAATAATAATTATAATAATAATAATAATAATAATAATAATAATAATAATAATAATAATAATTAAAATATTAATACTAATAATACTACTATTACTAATAATAATAATAATAATAATAATAATAATAATAAAAATATTAATACTAATAATACTAATACTAATACTAATAATAATAATAATAATAATAATAATATTAATACTAATAATACTAATATAATAATAATAATAATAATAATAATAATAATAATTATTGATTTTAAATTATGATTAATAAAACTTTTAAAATTACATATATAATTTTTTAATTGAATCGTTTTGATCACAAGAAACACCAAATTCTTCACAACAGTCCAAAGTTATTTTTTTATTAACAAATGTATTAAACATTTTACAATCCTCTGATATGCCATTTCTTTGAGGAGGTTTTATTGATAGTTTAGATTTAACTTCTTTGATTTCATCGATAGTGCAATTTCTATATAAATTATTATTTATATCATTGCAAGAATTTGGTTGATAGCATGAAATTGGTGTGTCACCAAAGTAACAATTGACACTTTGACTTTTAAAATTAATAATTTTAAATAGAGATGAACTACTTTCAATATTGCTTAAGATTTTTAATAGTGACATTATTATAATAATTATAATAAATAAATATATTTATATTTATATTAATACAAATATTATAGGATAATTATAATTGTTTTGTACTAATTATAATAAAATTGATAATATTTACAATTTTGATAAATTTGGTAAAGTGAATATTCCATAAGGTAATTCTTTTAAATTAGTTTCTTTTAAAGTTCTGTATATTTAAATAAATAAATATAAATTTATATATAATTAGAATTAATATTATATATGTAATAAAATAAAATAAAATAAATAGTAGAATATTAATATAAAGTACAGATTGAATAAAATAAAAAAAAAATAAAATAAAATAAATAGTAGAATATTTATATAAAGTACAGATTGAATAAAATAAAATAAAATAAAATAAAATAAATAGTAGAATATTAATATAAAGTACAGATTGAATAAAATAAAATAAAATAAAATAAAATAAATAGTAGAATATTAATATAAAGTAAAGATTGAATAAAATAAAATAAAATAAAATAAAATAAAATAAAATAAAATAAAATAAAATAAAAATAATAAAAATAATAAATAATAATAGAATAATTATAAAATTGTACAATTTAAAATATTGTACAAAAATTTACTATTCATTAATATTAATTTTACTTACAATTCCTTTAAATTATTTAAATTTCCTATTGATTGTGGTATACTTTTTAATTTTTTATTATAAGATAGGTCCCTAAATTTTTTATTATTAAAAATTGATTTAAATATAAATTTTTATATTCATTAATTCAAAATATTATATAATAATAATATATATTTATTTTAATTATTTTTTTTTTTTTTTTTATTTTTTATTACAGATTAGTGAGTTTCTTAAATTGAATTAAAGTATTGAATATATCTCCATTAAAATTATTTCCTCTTAATTCCCTGATTTATATTAATTTATAATATTTTTTTTATTATCATTATTATTAAAAAAAAATAAAATAAATTTATTTAAATTATATATATATATTAATAATATGTTATCTTACAAAATTTTCAATGAATAATTGGAATCACTTATTGAAATTGAATTAAATTTATTGTTATTTGCAGTGCTAAAATAATATGAAAAAAAAAAATAAATAAATAAAAAAAAAAAAAAAGTAAAAAAAATAAAAAAATAAAAAAAAAAAAAAAAATAAAAAAATTAAAGATATTAATATATATTAATATTTTTTGATAAAATTAATTTAATTAAAAAATATATATATATTATATTAATATTTATTTTATTATTATTACAATGTTTCAACAGAAACAGGAATATGTAATTCACCGCTAAAATGATTATTATCAATGATTCTAATTATTGTTTTTAATATCATATATTTATTTTTATTAATTTTTTTTTTTTTCATAAATAATTAAATATTGATATTAAATAATATTAATCCTTTTAAATATAAAAAATTATTTTTGTTTAAAAAAAATATTACATCGATTCAAGTGTAGAAAAATTAACTATTTCATTTTGTAATTCCTCGTTAATATCATTATTCATTAAATTCCTATTAATTAATTTTGTTAATAATAATAATAATAATAATAATAATAATAATAATAATATTAATTTATAATTGATTTTTTTTATTTATATTAATTTAAAATAATAAATAAAAATATTTTTTTCTTAATTACAAAAGCTTTAAATGAGATATAACCCCAAATTGATATGGGAATTTTTTGATATTATTATCACTTAAATTACTAAAAAAAATAAAAATTAATAAAAAAAATATTTTTCAATTAATAACATAAGTATTATATATTTATAAAATATAAAAAAAAATTATTTTGATTTACATATATTCAATTGGACATTTCGGATTAATTTCATTACTAATTTCAGTTACATTGGATTTATTTATATTTCTTATATTAAATTTTAATAATTTTTAAATAATTAATCAAATAAAAATAAAAAAAAAGTTTTATTAATTTTTAATTTTCTTTAATTTTTTAATGAATTAATATTTCATTCACTTACAACAATTGTAAATTGGGTAAATCAAATAAAACGCTGGGTAAAGTACTGATTTTTGCATTACTTATTTCTCTATATTAATAATATAAGTATTTAATATTTTTTTATTTATTTTTATTATTATTTTTATGATTTTATCATTTTTAAATAATAATTATTCATAAATTAAAATTAAAAATATTATATATACTATATATTATTACTATTATTTAATTATATTTATATTTTTTAAAAATTATATTTGAATATTACAGTTCATTCAAATCTTCAAGAATTGGGAATTTACTAAAATCTGTTTTATCATTTTCATTCATGTTTCTATTAAATAATTTATAAAAAAAAAAAAAAATAAATAAATTTAATTAAAAATAATTAATAATTATATATTTATAACTATTATACTATTATTATTAATATTATTATTAAAAAAATTTTTTGTATTTACAATTGCAATTTGATTATTTTATTATCTTCACATGTTACAATATTATCAAGATTACAGCAATTTGTATTAGAAGAAAGATCTAAAAATTCTTTCAACATTTCACAGTCCTTTTTGTTTTTGATTTCATCATTTTTATTTCCATTAATAACTTTATTTATATTTTCAACGGTTTGCGATTCCTTTATACTTTTTATAACAGCTTCATTACAAATTTCATATCTATTCTTATCTATGTTACTACATGTTTTTGGTTCCATGCAAGATATTGGTGTATTATAAAAAGAGCATTGATAAATTGGCGAATTCACAAATTTTATAATTTTAAATTTAAGTGAATTACTTTTTAAATATCTTTAAAGAGGATTTATTATATTTCATTGTAATATATTTTTTTTATTTTAGTATATAGAGTTATATATTTATTAAAAAAAATTTTTTTTATTTATTTAATCAATATCTGTCATATATATATATATATTTTTTTTATAAAATTCTTTAATTATTATAAAATTAAATTTTGTATTTTTACAATCTTTCAAGTTTCGACAATTTAAAGAAATTACTAGGCAAATTTTCAATACCAGTTTCTTTTATATCACTATAGTAAAAAAAAAAAAAAAAAAAAATTATATTTAATTATATATTATATATTATAACATATAAATTATTAATATAATAATTTAATTTTTTTTTTTTTTTTTTTTTTTTTTTTATATTTATATTTTAATTATATATACTTACAAAATATTTAAACTAGTTAAATTACTAATCGTAGGTGGAATAGTTTTAATATTTATATTATTCATTAAATATCTAATCAAATTTTATTAATTTATTTTTTATTAGTTATTTTTATAATCTTTTTAATTAAAGATTATTATATTTAATTAACTTACAGCCACTGTAGATTTTGAAGTTTTATTAATTCTTCAAATATTTTTTCATCAAATGAATTATTATCCAAATAACTATATAAAAATATTAAAAAAATATTTATTTAAGTTTTTATCATAAAAAAATATTTTTTAAATATTAAAAATATATTATATAATTTAATAATATATAACTTAATATAATTTAATAATTAATACTTACAATCTTTCAATGGAATTTGATGTACCTTTTATAGCAAGTGAACTGAATTCATTATTATGAGAAACACTATAGTTATTAAGAATATTAAATATTATAATTTTAATTACAATTACTAAAATTTATAATATTAAATAATATAATTTTAAAAATATTTATTATTTTATATTGCTTACATCACTTCAAGGGTTGATGGTAATATTAGTTTTCCTGTAAATTTATTATTATTAATTTTTCTTTTATTATAAATTACATATATATATATATATATATATGAATATAATATTAAAACAAAAAAATAAGTAAAATAAATTTAAATATTTGAAAAAATGAATAAATTTGAATATTTAAAATATTAATTTATATAACTTTAATGAATAAATATTTACAAATATTTAATAGTTTTAAACTTTAATATATTATCGGTTAATTCTTCATTTATTACATTATTTCCTAATGATCTATAATAAATTTATAAATATAAATTATTATTATTAAAACAAATGAATAATTTATATTTTTAATTTTATATTTACAAATATTTTAAATTCTTTAAATTTGAAAGTTGATATGGAAATTCTCTTATAAGATTATTATAGAAATCCCTATTATAATGAAAGATGAAATAAAATAATAATAATGATAATAATTATAATTATAAAAAATTAATAATTAGCTATCTTAATATAAAGTATAATTTCGAATTTTTGATTTATATTAAAAATTAATAAAATTATACAGGTTTTGGATTGGACTTTGGTAATTAAACATTGTTGGAATTTTTTTCAATTGAGCATCTAAAATATATCTTTAGTATATATAAAATTAAAATTGAATATTTTTTTTTTTTTTTTTTTTTTTTTTTTTTTTTAGTTTTTAAAAATATTTAAAAAATATTTAAAAGATATAAATTAAATATATACAATGATTCCAATTTTGGCAATTCAAAAAATCTAGGTGATACGTCACTCATTATAAAATACCGAAGTTTTCTAAATTTATTATATATTAATATTAAATATTATTTTTTTTTTTAAAAAAAAAAAAAAAAAAAAAAAAAAAAAGAATAAAAAAACATATTATTAAATAAATATTTTATAAAAAAGTAATATATGATTATTTTTAAATATTATAAAAATATTATTATTACAAAAATTTTAAATTCAAAAGAAGAGGAAATTCATTAAAGTTTAAATTTCCTGATATATTCATAGTTCGTTTATTCCTATATTATAAAAATAAAATTTATAAATATAATAAATATATATATATGTTTTAATTAACAACATTAAATTGCAATAAATAAATAACAGAATTATTATTAATTTAATTATAACATAGTGCAATAATTTTTAACAGATAATTTACAAATTTAACTCAATGATATTATTATCAACATCACATTTAAAACCGGTAACATTACAGCAATTAACATTTCCTTTTTTATTAAAAAATTTATTAATATTAGCGCAATCAGTTGATAAATTATTTGAACTAACTACATTGGCTTGTTCATAACTTTTTTCTTCTTCTGAATTGCTTTCTAATATATCTTTTATATTTTCAATTGAGCAATTATCATACAATTCAATTTCTTTGTCAGCATCTACTTTCATACATGTATTTGGCTGATAACATGAAATAGGTGTTCCTCTAAAAAAGCAATTTTCTATTGGTGAATTATCAAAATTTATAAGTTCTACTTTCAACTGAGGGTTATTTTCTAATTCTCTGTATTTTATTTATTTTTTTTATATTTTATTAATTTTTTTTTTTTTTTTGTTATGGAAATAAATAAACAAAAAAAAAAAAAAAAACATATTAATATAAATTTATAAATATTTTCTTATACTATAGATCATATATTAAAATACAATAACTTACAATATTTCTAATAATTTAAATTTAAATAAATTTGAAGGTAACTCCTTTAAATTAGTTCCACTGATTATTCTATTGAAAAATTAAATATATAAATAAATAATTATTAATATCATTAGTAAATTTAATATAAATTACAAAATAAAAAAAATTGAAAAATTATAAAATAATAAATTTTACAAATTTCGTATGTTGTTATATGGTTCAATATCATCTGGAATTCTATTTATATTGCAATTGACAATACGTCTATAATAATTTTAAATATATAATATTAAAAATAATTAAATATTAATTTAAAATAATAATAATAATAATAATAATAATAATAATAATAATAATAATAATAATAATAATGATGAAGATGATTTATAATTAAAATAAATTTTACAAATAAAGCAACTTTGGTAATTCAAAAATTAATTCTGGGAAAACATCAATATTAAAAGAATTAATTTCCCTAGATTTATTTATTTATTTTTATTTATAATTATATATTAATAAATAATAATAATACTTTAAAAAAAAAATATATGTATATATATATATATTATAGCATTTAATATAGTTAGATATTACAATTTACTAATCTTTTCTAAATTCGGAAATTTATCAAAATCAATTTCGTTTGCATTATTTAAATATTCACCATTTCTAAATATATGTATATATATTTAATAAAAAATATTAATATAAAAAATATATTTATAACTTTTGATATATGAAATATATTATTAATATTTAAAAGTATATTTATATTATTAATATAATTTTACATGGTCAATTCATAGATGCGTCCTTCCAAATTACATAATACACCTTCTACTTCACAACAATTTATATTTAATGGTAATTTCATAAATTTATTAAAATTTCTACAATCTAATGTTAACACATATTCTTCTGTAATATCATTAATTTCAATTTCAGTTTGAGATTGTAATATTTGTTCAATCTCTTTTTTTGTACATAATTTATATGGATTTTGTAGTAAATTACAAGTTTCTGGTTGATAACATAGAATATTTGTATTATTAAATTTACATTCATGTATTGTTGAATTTCCAAAATTAATGATACTTGTATTTAATTGAGGATTATCAGAAATGTCACTATATTAATAATAATTATAATAATAATAATAATAATAATAATTATAATAATAATTATAATAATAATAAATATATCATATTATATAAAATTAATTTTTTTTTTTTTAATTAATATGGTATATATTGATTTAAAAATTTTATTTAGTACAAATACTTGCATTAATTCTAAATTATTTAATTTAAAAATATTACTAGGCAATACTTTTATATTAATATCGTTTAAATATCTTTTGATATTAATATTGTTCAAATTAATTATATATTTAGATTTTAATAAAAATTAAAAAATGAACTTTTATATATGGTTTTGTTACATAAAATAATTATAATGGTAATCATACAATTTATTTAAATTAATTAAATTTCCAATGGATTGAGGTATTTCATTAATATATCTATTTCCTGTTAAGGATCTAATTTATTAAATATATAATCAATGAAATTATTTTTATTATTATTATTTTTTTAAAAAATTTATTTTATAAATATTAATAAGAACAAAATAAAAATAAAAATATAAAAAAATAAAAATAAAAATAAAAATAAAAATAAAAATAAAAATAAAAATAAAAATAAAAATAAAAATAAAAATAAAAATAAAAATAAAAATAAAAATAAAAATAAAAATAAAAATAAAAATAAAAATAAAAATAAAAATAAAAATAAAAATAAAAATAAAAATAAAAATAAAAATAAAAATAAAAATAAAAATAAAAATAAAAATAAAAATAAAAATAAAAATAAAAATAAAAATAAAAATAAAAATAAAAATAAAAATAAAAATAAATGGCTCACAATGATTCCAGATTTTTAAATTTTGTTATAGTTTCAAAAACATTATTGTTGAAAAGATTTTTTTCAATATTTCTATTTTTAAATTTATTAAATTTATTTTTTATATTTAATGTTTATTAATATATATTTATATTTATATTAGATATTAAATTTATTAAATTATTAAAAATAAAAGCATACAAGGTATTCAACTTGCCATAAAAGTTACATGAAATTGAATCAAACTTATTCTGAGATACATCACTAAAAAAAAAAAAATTTTTTTTTTTTTTTTTTTTTTATTTTAAATACAATTTATTAAAATAATAAATTTATAATTTATTTTAATGTAGTTTCAATTTATTATATTTTTAAATCAATTTAATTATATTTAAACTTACATATGCATAAGAGATTTTGGAATATTTAATGTACCTTTCATATTATTATTTGAGATTTCACTATTAAAATTAAAAAAAAAAAAAAAAAAAAAAAAAAAAAAAAAAAAAAAAATTAAAATTTAATAGTTCAAATTAATTTGAAGTCATTAATTATAATATGATATAAAATTATTTACAGTTTTTCAAGAAATGAAAATTCCAAAATTTCTTCCTGCAAGCTTCCCTCTATCATATTCAAATTCAAAGATCTTTATATATAGAATTTATAATTATTAAAAATATCTTACTGCAGATAAAAAATAAAAATAACTATATTTATATTTACAATGATATTAAATCTGGTAAATTTTTTAGTTGATATGGAAATTCTTTAATTCTGTTATCATATATCATTCTTTTATAATTTTTTATTTAATGATTTTAGAAATATATTATATAATTAAAAAATGAATTATATTTTAATATATTAATAATTTTTTCTTTCTTATTATAACATATAAAATATATATGATTACATTTCTCTAATTGGACTTGTTGTATTAAAAACTGTTGGAATTTCTTTTAAATTTGTATTTAGTATTTTCCTATTTTTTTTTGTTTTTTTTTTTTGTTTTTTTTGTTTTTTTTGTTTTTATTATTATTATTATTATTATTATTTATTTGTTTGTTTGAATTTATTATTATTTATCCATTTTTTTATTTTTTTGTAATATAAATTTTATTACATTAATAAATAAAATAAATAATAAATATATATATATATATATATATATTAATAGCTTACAACGTAAGAAGACTTGGAAAATCAAATAAAGTTTTTGGTAATTTTTCCATTGTAATATTACGTATATCACTTTAATATTAAATTTAATTTAAATTAGTTATATTTATAATTATTATTATATATTTAAAATTCTTTATTAATATAACTATTTATATTACAGTTTTCTTAATTTAGGAAGATTTGGAAATTTCTCAAAATCAACTTTACGAATATTATTAAAAAATGATTTATTTCTATATTGAAAATTGAGAATACAACAACAAAAAAAAAAAAAAAAAAAAAAAAAAAAAAAAAAAAAAAAAAAAATATATATATATATGTTAAAATAAAAAAATATATAATATTTTACTAGATTATGACTTTTTATTTCCATTTAAATATTGTTATTACATGCTTAGGTTAGTAATGTAAGTATTTCTAGAGCAAGTAACTCCTTTTAGTTTACAGCATTCAGTATTTAGTGATTTGTTCAAAAAGGTATTTAACTTTTTACAATCTTCACTTATATTTGATATAATATTTAGATCATTTAGTTCTGTATTTTCCAATTGTGAATCTAATATTTCATCAATTTCCTCTTGTGTACAAACCCTTACATCTAAACTAAGATTTGAACATGTATCTGGTTGGTAACATTCAATAGGAGTATTTGCAAAAGAACATTTTGTAATTTTTAAATTACCAAAATTTATAATTTTTGCCTTTAAGTTGTAATTTGATGTAAGATCACTTTAAATATTCAATAAATAAAATTATTTTTATATTAAAAAATAAAAAAAATTATTAAAAAAATTTATTTATTATAATATATTAAAATTATTATTATCATTACTATTATTGTCATTTATAATTATTATTACTACTGTTATTATTATTATTATTATTATTATTATTAAAACTTACATTATTTCTAAATTATGTAAATTAAATATTTTACTTGGCAAACTTTTTAATCCTGTATTATTTATCAATCTATTTTTATTTGTAAATTAATACATTAGTACTTTTTAAATTTTTATTTCAATCAAAAATTTATAAATAATATTTATTTTTATTTTATTATTTCAAATTCTTTTACAATTGTTGTAATGAAGTTAAATTTTCAATCGACTGAGGAATAGATTCTAATTCTTGATTATAACTCAAATCCCTAAAAATTATAAAATTTATTATTATTAATAATTCATAAATATTAAAAAATTTTGTAATAAATAATATTTTATAATTATTTATTTATAAATCATATATATTAAATTATTATTATTATTATTATTATTTAATTATCATTATTATTTTTATTTATTATTATTTATTATTATTGATGTAATTTTTACAGATTTCTTAATTATTAATAGTATTTTTTGATGTTATATACTTACAAGTATATTAAAAATGTTAACTTAAATAAATTATTTGGTAACTCTTTTATACTCAATCCTTTTAAAGATCTAATATAATATATATACATATATTAATATTATTTTATTTTTGTTTAAAAAAAAAAAATGATTGAAAATATATAAAAAACTTTACAATCTATTTAATTTCATTAATTGTCCAATTGATTCTGGAATTTTTGTAATATTCTTATTATTACTTATATTTCTATTTTTATTTAATTTTTTATTATTTAATAAAAAAAAAAATTTGAGATATTTATTAATTAAATAATAAATTGATATTATAAAAATTTAAATAAATAAAAATACTAACAAATAGGATAATCTTTTGAACTTAATTAGAGTTTTAAATATATCATTATTAAAATGATTATTACTTAAATTCCTAAAAAGAGTATTAATAAATATTAATAATAATTTAAAGTTCACTTTTTTATTTAATAATTAAAATTTTACAATTTCTCCAAATGGCTATTATCATCTTCATAAGAGAGTGAATCAAATTTATTATTATTTACATCGCTAAATATTACATATTTATAATATTATTATATACTTAAATTTTAATAATATTTTATTTTTCATAATTTTTATTCATTTTAATTTAAATTAATAAATAATTATTTAAGCTTACAGAGTAAATATATTTTTAAATACGGTAAGTTGACCTTCTAATTTATTATTTCCAACGTTTCTAATATATTATAAATATATATATATTTTTATTATTTATTAAAAAATATTGAAATAATTAATTGTCATTATTTATTTATATTATCATTTAATAAATTTTACTTACAGAACTTTTAGGTTAGGAAAGTATGATAAATTTTTTGGTAATGTTCCAGAAATATTATTATAATTTAAATAACTTTAAAAAAAATTTTTATATATTATTATATAAATTCATTATTAGTAATTTAATATTTACATTAAACCATGGAAAATATTATATTATATGCAAATATATATATATATTTTATTATTTTTAATATTTACAGTTCACTTAAATTTTGTAATTTTTCAAATTGAATTGGAAATTCACTAAGTTCACATTGATTTAATACTCTAATACATTGAACAATAAATATTTTATTCATAAATATATATTAATATTAAAAAATATTTGTATTTATAATAAAAAAAAATATATATATATTTATATATATATATTACATTATTTCAATAGGACTTGTAACATTAAAATCTCTTGTTATCTTTTTCAATGGTGAACTATTTATATCTCTATAATTAATTTTATTATTCAAAAATTTTATTTTAATATATTTTTTTATAATTATTAGTAATTATATTATATATTTAATTAAAATATTACATATAATCATATAAATTTATTAAAAAAAAAAAAAAAAAAAAGATTACAATCGCTTTAATTCTGGTAAATCAAATAAAGTAGCTGATAGGGTATCCATAATATTTCTTATATTTATATTTCTTTAAATATTAAAATGGATAAAAAATAAAAATAAAAATAAAATAAAAAAAAAAAAAAAAAAAAAAAAAAAAAAAAAAAAACTTGTTATTAAAGATTTTAAATAATATTTAAATATATAATATTTTATACATTTTATACAATAGTTACAAATATTCCAGCATAGAAAATAAAGGAAAATTATCAAAATTTAAAGCTCTATTTGAAATGTAAAAATTATTATTTCTAATTTTTTTTTTAAAAAAAAATAATATTATTATTATTAATAATAAAATTATTTAAATTTCATAAATATATATAATTAATATTTGAATTATAACATTTATATAAAAATTTTAAATATATAATTTAGTTAAATAATTTTATATGTTTTAGTATTACATTTCCAAATTTGTTATTTTCCCATCAATGCATTTTACTTCAGAATACTTAGTACAACAATCTTCTTTTACATTTTTTCCTAAAAAAGAATATAATTGTTTACAATCTTCTGGTATTTCTAATTCATTGAAATTTTCATATTCATTTTCATTTATATTTTCATCTATTATTGTTTGAGAATCTAATACTTCTTTAATTTGCTCATCATTACATTCTGGAATTTGTGTTGGTGGATCTATTATGCTACATGTTCCAGGTTGATAGCATATAATATTTGTATTTTTAAAACAGCATGTATTAATTTCGTGACCAAAATTTATAATTTTTGTATTTAGCAAATAATTATTTTCAAGATCACTAATAAATAAAAAAAATTTTTTAATAATATATATTAATAACTTTACTTTTTATTATATTATATTTTATTTATTTTTATTTATTATTTATTTATTTATTTATTTATTTATTTATTTATTTTATCTTTAATTTTTATTTTTTTTTAAAAAAAAAAAAAAATTATATATGAAAAAACTTTATATATATTAAAACTTACAATTTGTTTAAATTTTGTAATTTGAATATATTGCTATGTAATTCCCTTAAATTCATATTATATAAACTCCTATTTTATATATTAACACAATAAAAGAACATAATTCATTAATTTTTCATTTTATAAGGAAAAATAATAGTTCAAGAAAAATAATAATATCGTACAAGTATTCCAATTTCTTTAAATTTGAAATTGTGGGTGGAATAGAATCAATGTTTTTACAATCATTTAAAATTCTATTTATTATTTTTAATTTTTAGTAAAAAATTAATTATTAAGTAATGTAATATCAAAAATATATTTTAATTATATTAAAATATATTTACAAAGTTTTTAAATTTTTAAAATTTTTTATAGTGTCAAAAAGAGAATTATCAATTTCACTTCCACCAAGATCCCTATACATTTATTACCATCAAATTAAATAAAATCATAATTATTATTATTATTATTATTATTATTATTATTATTATTATTATTATTATTATTATTATTATTATTATTATTATTATTTAAGAGATAAAAAATAAAAAAAAAAAAATAATAAAAAAAAAATTAAAAAAAAACATATATTTATTTTAAGAATAATATATTAATTATTAAAAGTCTTTTATCTTAAAAATACATACAAAATTTCTATAGAATTCATTCCATCTTCACATTGTAAAGAATTTAATTTATTACTTGACATTCGCCTAATCATATCACAATGATATAATATTAAATGAATATATTTTTATACTTTATAAAAAAAAACATTATTTATATAAATAAATAAAATATGTATATATATATATATTTACAATTCTTTAAGAGTTTTTGGAATATATAATGTACCATGCAAATCATTACTACCAATATATCTTTTATTTAAATATTAAATTAATTTTTTTCAATTATTAGATTATTATTTATTTTTAAAATATATATATAATCATATTTACAAAACTTCAATGGATGGAAATTTTGAAAATTCTTTCGGAACTTCTGTAATTTTATTATAACTTAAATAACTATTATTTTGATTTTATGGTTAAAATTTTTATTTTATTTATTTTATTTTATTTTATTTTTATTTATCTTTTTTTTTTTTTTTTTTAATTTTATTTTATTTTATAATTTATAAATTTAATATTTAATATATTATTTTTAAAAAGAATAAATATATCTTTATAAAATATTATTTAAAATAGTTACAGAAATTTTAGTTTTTGTAAGTTGATTAATTGAATTGGAAAGTCTTTAATAGAATTACTATTCAAATAACTAAATTTATATAAAATTATTATTTTTAATAAATAAAATAATTTTTATATTTTAAATAAAGATTTCAGTTGAAATAAAATGAAATAATAATAAAATGAAATATTAATAATAATAATAATAATAATAATAATAATTTATATTTACATTTTTTCCAAAGGTGAATTAGGATTTAATTTTTTTGGTACTTCAGTTATTCCTACATTTTCCATTGTCCTATTTTAATTTTAAATAAATATAAAATATATATTAAAATTTTAAATTTATAAACAGCTTACCAATAAATTTACATTTTTATTTATTTACAAATGTTTTAATGATGGTAACTCAAATACAAAATCTGGTATTTTATTTAATTTATAACTATATATATTTCTATATATTAAGAAAAAATTAATAATATATCATTTTTTTAGTTTTTTTTCTTTTTATTTATATATATATATATATAATTTAAATAATATTACAATTCTTCGAGTTTGGGAAGGAGAGGGAATTTGTCAATATTACTTAAGCTTTTGAGATATTCATTTGCCCTTTTTATTTTGTTGATTTATATATTTTTATTTTTTATTTTATTTTTTTTTTTAAAAAAATAAAATAAAATAAAAAGTTAATAAATAAAAAATTATATATTCAAATATATAAATATATATTAATAAATAATTAAATTAAATTTAAATAAAATTAATTACACAGTAAGTCTAATAACATTTCTGTATCCATCACACTCTATTCCATTCACATTACAGCATTGAGTATCCACTGTAAAATTAAAAAATGTATTTATATTTTTACAGTCTTGTGATATTATTATTTCATCTTCCTTAATTTGACTTTTTACATCCTTAATATCTTCTTCAGTACATTTTCTTTTATTGTTTAAACCAGCAATGAGATTTCTACAAACATTTTCAGTATAACACAAAATGAAAGTATTTTTAAAAGAACAAAAATTTACTACAATTTTAAAATTGATTATTTTTGCACTTAATTGTGGATTATCTTCCATGATACTAATATAAATATATTATAATAAATATATAATTAATATGTTAGTATAGATACTAACTTTTTTTTTTTTTTTTGTTTTTTTTGTTTTATTTATTTAATTGAAATAATATTTATTAAGAAACTTACAATGTATTTAAAGATAATTTAAATATATTACTAGGTAATTCATTTATACTCAATCCACTTAAGTTTCTATTAAACATAAAATATAATTTAATATTTATATATTATTAAATTATAAAATATTTAAATTTTTATATCTTACAAACTTTCCATTTGGCTTACTGTACTAATTTCTTGTGGAATAGTATCGATTTTTTTATTATTTTGCAAATTCCTATTGATTTCATTTAATATTGTATATTTTTTAAATATAATAAAATAAATGTTAATTATATTTTTAAAATATTAAAATATTAAATATTTATATTTAAAAATATTATTAATATATTAAATATGTTATTTACTAACAGAATTACCAAGTTTTTCAATTTTAATATAGTATCAAATATAGTATTATCAAATTCATTATTTGAAACATTTCTATATAATATATATTTATATTAATTATACTAAATTATATTTTTATATAAATATATTATTTACATACAACCATTTTAAAGGACTATATATACTATCATAAGTCAGTTTGTTTAATTTATTATTTCCTACATCACTTAATTATTTTAATATATTATTTTAACATAAATATTTTTCATTTAAATTTTTATTTTATTTTATTTTATTTTATTTTATTTTATTTTATTTTATTTTATTTTATTTTATTTTATTTTATTTTATTTTATTTTATTTTATTTTATTTTATTTTATTTTATTTTATTTTATTTTATTTTATTTTATTTTATTTTATTTTATTTTATTTTATTTTATTTTATTTTATTTTATTTTATTTTATTTTATTTTATTTTATTTTATTTTATTTTATTTTATTTTATTTTATTTTATTTTATTTTATTTTATTTTATTTTATTTTATTTTATTTTATTTTATTTTATTTTATTTTATTTTATTTTATTTTATTTTATTTTATTTTATTTTATTTTATTTTATTTTATTTTATTTTATTTTATTTTATTTTATTTTATTTTATTTTATTTTATTCAATCTGTACTTTATATTAATATTCTACTATTTATTTTATTTTATTTTATTTTATTTTATTTTATTTTATTTTATTTTATTTTATTTTATTTTATTTTATTTTATTTTATTTTATTCAATCTGTACTTTATATTAATATTCTACTATTTATTTTATTTTATTTTATTTTATTTTATTTTATTTTATTTTATTTTATTTTATTTTATTTTATTTATTTTATTTTATTTTATTTTATTTTATTCAATTTGTACTTTATATTAATATTCTACTATTTATTTTATTTTATTTTATTTTATTTTATTTTATTTTATTTTATTTTATTTTATTTTATTCAATCTGTACTTTATATTAATATTCTACTATTTATTTTATTTTATTTTATTTTATTTTATTTTATTTTATTTTATTTTATTTTATTTTATTTTATTTTATTTTATTTTATTTTATTTTATTTTATTTTATTCAATTTGTACTTTATATTAATATTCTACTATTTATTTTATTTTATTTTATTTTATTTTATTTTATTTTATTTTATTTTATTTTATTCAATTTGTACTTTATATTAATATTCTACTATTTATTTTATTTTATTTTATTTTATTTTATTTTATTCAATCTGTACTTTATATTAATATTCTACTATTTATTTTATTTTATTTTATTTTATTTTATTTTATTTTATTTTATTTTATTTTATTTTATTTTATTTTATTTTATTTTATTTTATTTTATTTTATTTTATTTTATTTTATTTTATTTTATTTTATTTTATTTTATTTTATTTTATTTTATTTTATTTTATTTTATTTTATTTTATTTTATTTTATTTTATTTATTTTATTTTATTTTATTTTATTTTATTTTATTTTATTTTATTTTATTTTATTTTATTTTATTTTATTTTATTTTATTTTATTTTATTTTATTTTATTTTATTTTATTTTATTTTATTTTATTTTATTTTATTTTATTTTATTTTATTTTATTTTATTTTATTTTATTTTATTTTATTTTATTTTATTTTATTTTATTTTATTTTATTTTATTTTATTTTATTTTATTTTATTTTATTTTATTTTATTTTATTTTATTTTATTTTATTTTATTTTATTTTATTTTATTTTATTTTATTTTATTTTATTTTATTTTATTTTATTTTATTTTATTTTATTTTATTTTATTTTATTTTATTTTATTTTATTTTATTTTATTTTATTTTATTTTATTTTATTTTATTTTATTTTATTTTATTTTATTTTATTTTATTTTATTTTATTTTATTTTATTTTATTTTATTTTATTTTATTTTATTTTATTTTATTTTATTTTATTTTATTTTATTTTATTTTATTTTATTTTATTTTATTTTATTCAATCTGTACTTTATATTAATATTCTACTATTTATTTTATTTTATTTTATTTTATTTTATTTTATTTTATTTTATTTTATTTTATTTTATTTTATTTTATTTTATTTTATTTTATTTTATTTTATTTTATTTTATTTTATTTTATTTTATTTTATTTTATTTTATTTTATTTTATTCAATCTGTACTTTATATTAATATTCTACTATTTATTTTATTTTATTTTATTTTATTTTATTTTATTTTATTTACTTAAAAATTTATATATTGAATAAAATTTCTTACATTTTTTCGTTTGTTTCTTGAATAATTAATTCACCAATAATATTATTATTATGTAAATCCCTTTATTGAATAATGATTTAAAATTATTTTTTAAAAATAATAAAATATTAATAAATCTACATATATAATATTTTTAATAATCCTTATTATATTACAATTCTTTAATTAAATGAAATTGCACAATTTCTTCTGTTATACTTCCAGAAATTTCATTATTAGATAAATCGCTATATTTAAAAAATAAATAAATTAAAACAATGGTAATTATTATAATAATAATAAAATGAATATTGTTTAATTTTTTATATTTATAAATTAACAAAGAATATTTTTTATAATTTGAACATTTGGCTTACAGAAAAGTCAAATTTGTTATATTTTTAAGTTGATATGGTAAACTTTGGATTTTATTATTACTCAAAATTCTAAATTTAATATATTTTTTCATTATTAATTATTAAAAACAAATATTTTGTAAATGTTTTAATATAAAAAATTAAAAAAAAAAAAAAAATAAAAATAAATATATAAATAAATAAATAAAATTAAAACATTAAAAGAATATATAATAAATAATTTACAATCTTTCAATGGAAGTATTTAATTCAATTGAATCTACAATTTCGAATATATCTGAATTTGTAACATTTCTTTAATTATTTATTTTATTTTAAGTATATATATTTATATATATTTATTATGATATATATATTTATATATTATATATTAATAAAAGAAAGAAGAAAAAAGTTATAATTATAATTATAAAATAATATTCTTATAAAATTTATATTAAAGAATATAAAAACATATATTTACAGTGTATTTAATTTTGGTAACTCAAAAAAAACTTTTGGTAAAGAATTAATTTCAACAAAGTTAATAGTTCTAAAAATAAATTAATATACAAATAATATATATTAATATATGAATATGCTTTGAAATATTTCAATTTATATATTACAATTCTTCTAATTCCTGAAAAACTGGAAAGGTTGAAAAATCTATTTTATCTCTAATTTCGATACATGATTCATTTAGGAAACATTTCTTTTTACTAATAAATTTTGATATAATTTTTTAATGTCAAATGATAATAATATTAATATTAATTGTTAATATAAAATGTTATTATAATTATTATATTTATAACAATAGTAATAGAAGTAGTTGCAGTAGTAGTAATAAATAATAATATGAATAAGAATATATAGTTAATAATAAATAATAAGTTAATAATAAATATTAAATAAAAATAATAATAGTAATAATATTTAGAATTAGATTAATTCAATTACTATAAGAATAAAATTATTATTTTTAAAAAAAAATACAAAAACATATTACAAATTTAATTTATTAATTTTTCCATTTGTATTACAGAAACCATTATTACAATAGTTTATTTCTTGAGAATTTTTTAAAAATATATTTAATTTTTTACAATCCTCTGAAATTACACTTGAAGTTATTGATGATTTTATTAATTTAATAATTAAAAAAAAAGACAAAATATGAAATTTCATTTTTATTTTTATTAATATTATTTATTTATTTATTTATTTGTTTAATTTATTTATTTATTTATTTATTTATTTTTATGTTTTCATTTTTTTTATAAATATTTATTATTTATAATTGTCCTTTTTTTCTTTTTACTTTTTTTTTTATATTATTATTTTTATTGTTATGTTTTATTTTGTATTTTAAATTTTAATTTTTATATTATAAAATTAATCTTTTTATAAGTTTTTTTATTTTTTTATTCAATTATTTATTATATATTATTTATTATTTATTATTTATTATTTATTATTTATTATTTATTATTTATTATTTATTATTTATTATTTATTATTTATTATTTATTATTTATTATTTATTATTTATTATTTATTATTTATTATTTATTATTTATTATTTATTATTTATTATTTATTATTTATTATTTATTATTTATTATTTATTATTTATTATTTATTATTTATTATTTATCATTCAAATTATATTATTACTTATTATTTATTAATAAATACTTTTTTTTATTATTTATTATTTATTATTTATTATTTATTATTTATTATTTATTATGTATTATTTATTATTTATTATTTATTATTTATTGTTTATTATTTATTATTTATTATTTATTATTTATTATTTATTATTTATTATTTATTATTTATTATTTATTATTTATTATTTATTATTTATTATTTATTATTTATTATTCAATTATTTATTATTTATTATTTATTATTTATTATTTATTATTTTTGGTAACTGTCATTAAAATATGTATATAAAAATTATAGATGGACATAATATGCAATTTGATATACAAGACTTTTATGTGCTATTAATTTTTAATAGTATTGTTATATTTAAATTAACCTTTATTAATATATTTTAATTAATGAACCCAATTAATCAGGTACCAGCCACTTTAATATCTGGCATTTCCTCGTGCAAAATATCAACTGCAATGCTTGCACATCTTTTGCTCATACCATTTACATACATTATTGCTAACACATCAAAGGAGCGTTATATTCATCAAGTCTTTTCCAATTACAATAAAGATGAGTTGTTATTAGGAAATCTTTATAATAATATTACAAAATATTAATAATAATAAAAATACATTTAAAATATAATATATCAAAATATAGTATAATATTATAATATTATAATTAATAATATATATATGAATATTGACTAATATATGAATAAAAAAATTATTTCAAATATTATTATTGACAAAAAAAGAGATATTAAATTTCATTATTTAATAATTATTATTAAATATACCAATATGTTAACTACACATATTTGTTTTATATCAATAAGAATATAATGTGCCATAAATGATGAATAATTAAATACATAAAATGCTCACTGTAATATTTACAATAGAAGAATGAATGTTTAATTTCTAATAAACAAAAGTAAATAAATAAAAGACAACAAAATTTATTAATCATAATTTTAAGTTTATTGTTGTTAAGAGTCATGAATTTATGGTTTAAAATTAAGTCAATTTTATTAATACATTTTATGATAAAGAGTTACTAGCACTTAATTATTCTAAATTGGGAGTGTGCATTACGAAAATTTTTATTACAAAAATTTGTATTTTGTTGTATGGCTTAAATATTTTTAATTTTAAGCCACTTAATTTTATTAAAATTTGATAATAATTAATTAGTTATATAAAATTACAATTCTCAAAAATTTTCAAAGACGTAATCTTACGTGGGGCGTATATCTAATTGTATCATAATTTTGTGGCTTTTTTCTACAATTTAAAAAAGCCATATATTCACAATATGGCGTGAATAATAATTGTGGTGATATTTTATGACGTAAATTTATAAGCCACCAAAAATTTGGCGAAATTCAACTGGACTGAATTCAACTTTTGGCGAAATACAATCAATAAATAATAATTAGGTTAGGTATTTCTATTTAACATTGAAAAATAAAATAAAAATAAACAAACATTTTATTTTTTAAAGCTTAAAAAATAAAATAAAAATAAGAAATAAGAAAACTTCTTTTTTAAACATTAAAAAATAAAATAAAAATAAATAAAAATTTATTTTTTAAACATTAAAAAATAAAAAAAAAAATAAAATAAAAAATAAAAAATAAAAATAAAAATAAATAAATAAAATAGTAAATAAAGAAATAATAAATAATTAATAATTAAATAATTATTTAAATAATTATATAATTAATTAAAAAAAGGTTTATTATTTTAAATATTAAAAAAAAAGTTTCAAAGCATTTAAAAGTATATTTATTAAAATATTTTATTGAAAAATTTTAATTATCAATGGAAGACAATATAGAAATTGAAATAAATGAAACATATCGAGGAAATGAACAAATTATTATTAATAAAAAACACAAATTTAATTTTTCATTTCAAAGGAAAGATAAATCAAAAATTTATAGATGCACTGAATATAAGACTTTAAATAAATGTAAATCTTTAATTATTTTAAATGATAAAAAGGAGGTTTAAAAATATGAAAATTTACATAACCATCTCGAAAAAGAAATTGATGTGTCTATATCAGTAGCAAAGCATAAAATTAAGGAAGAAATTAAGAAAAATTCAATTCCTATGGATATAAAACCTAAACATATATTTAATGCCGTTTCTCAAGAAATAGGACTTATATGTCCCGAATATAGTACAATTAGATCCCATAAGAAATATAAATAAACAATTTCCTCCAAACATAAAAAGTTTTGATGATATTCCCATTGAATCAAAATATTACAAAACGAAAAGAAATGAAAATTTTATGATATTTAAAAATACTGATCTAATAATCTTTCAATCACCATTCCAAGCATATATATTTTCGAATTATCATAAAAATATATTTGCGGACGGTACATTTTATGCAGCACCGAAATTTAGTTATCGGTTATTTATAACAAGAACTTATGTTGGGGAATTTAGTATGTTTTACACTACTTCCATTTCTATATTAAAAAATAAAAAACAATCTTCATATGAAACATTATTTAAAGAAATAAAAAAAAAATGCAAATAAATTTAGGAGTAATACATTAATTACTACAATTAATTTTCATTGTGATTTTGAACAAGGTATATCTAATGCATCAAAAAAAAATTTCCCAATATAAATATTAAATATTGTGTTTGACATTACAAAAGATTATTAGAAAAACAAAAAAATATATTATGTTATCATGAAATGAAGAATAATAATGATGTATATATTTATTATAAAGCTATTTCGAACTTACCGTTTATAAACCCTAACTATATATTTGATATTTATATTATAATAAAAAGAATTTGTCAAAAAAAAAAAGTATAATAATTTTCTACAATTTTTAGAATATTTTAATAAAAATTATTTAATTAAGTATAATGTTAATAATTGGAATTATTATGAAAATATAGAGCATTTAACAAATAATGCATCAGAATCTTATAATAACTACTTAAGTAATATATTTCCAAATAAACCTTTATTTTATAAATTAATATATATATTAAAAGAAGAAGAAAACTTATCTTATAATGATTACTAATGGAGAACTAAAGGAATTTGGAAAAAAAAAGCAAAAAAATATTTAGTGCAACTGATGAAATTAAAATTTTAATTGAAAATTACAAAAGTAAGGAAATAAATTTATTTTATAATGGATGCAACAGAAATGAATTAGTTAAATTATGGAAAGATTGTTTAATTGATTTAAACGATATAAATATTAATTTAAAATAAATAATCTTAATTTAAAAAAAATGCTAGAAAAATACAAATTTATTTATTTTAAATTTATATTTATAATCGTTTAAATAATAATTAAATAATCTTAATTTAAAAAAATGCTAGAAAAACACAAATTTATTTACCTATTGTGTTTATTTAATAATCTTAATAGAAATTATCTTTAGATATTTTTAATAAGTAATTTATAACTAAAACCGATTTATTTGATACTAGTTAAAATTTTATTAATATCAATATCAATATTATATTATTAAAAATTTTATTAATATCAATATCAATATTTTATAATTATCAATATCAATATTATATTATTATAAATTTTATTAATATCAATATACTTTTCAAAATTAATTATGTTATTAAAAATATTAAATTCAATAAAAGACTTATATTATTTTATTAAAATTCTAATTGTTATTATATTTTAATAATAATTGATTCATATTGATCAAACATTATAAATATTACTATGCAAATAATTAATTATTTTAATAGGATCAATTATCCAACTCTTATTGTTTTAATTTTTAATTCTTATATTATTTAAATTAATATATATATATATCGTTTATGAAAATATGAATTATAAATAATTAAAATTATTTACTTTTCATTTAAATTTTTTTATTTACTGTAATAAAATATAATAATTAAAAGACAAACGTTATTATAACTAAAATTTTTTTTTTAGAAAAATAAATGAAAAAAAATTAAAATATATAAGATTCCTATATATATAAAATAATTATTATATTTTTTTTATTTTATTTTATTTTATTTTATTTTATATTTATTTCACCTATATACTTTATTATTTAATATTTTTATATATGTTAAACTTATATATATTTATATGGCTTATATATTATCTTAATTTTTAAAAAAATAATATTTAGTTTAATAATAAATTTAAAATTAATCTATAAAAAATCTATTTTTTATTTATTTAACCACGCCAACACCAACCATATTCAGTAAGACAGTATTTACCAACTATATCATAAACACGAGCATCACGATTAACATAACCTCTCCATGAGAATCTACCTCTTGTGTTATTCGGTGTGTAATAACATCCATTTTTGGTACTTATATGTCTAGTAATCCATTTACATTTATCTAGATTTTTATATTGTGTATCTCTAAGATATGCTCCAACAGGGATTTCTCTATAATTAGCTACTGAATTACGGAGGAAACGGTCATAAAATCCACGATTACTATTTTTTATAATACCATAACCTTTACATATATACGTATTTTTGCAATCTCTAGAATTAAGGAAATATAGATGAGATATATCTGAATATATAGCTGGTCCAACCAATTTTATACCACAAACATAAGTAATGCAAGTAGTAGCAATTAATAAAGCAGTTAATAATTTTTTAAACATTTTAATTTATAAAATTAATACTTTAATATAATATTATAAAAAATACTAATTATAAGCCTATTTATATATTTATTTTTTTATTAATTATTCAATTATGTAATTAAGTATGTAATTCTGTTGATAATATAAACAAGGTATTAATAGTAATTAATAATATTTAAAATAAAATAAAAAAAATATAATAATTATTTTATATATGTAGTAATTATATATATATCTATTTTTTTTTATTTAATTTTCTAAAAAAAAATTTTTTTAGTCATAATAAACGTTTGTCTTAATTATTTTTATTATCATTTAAAAATTTATTTATTCATTTACTTATTTATTACATTATAATACGCCATGTTTTCCGAAATGCACTACAACAAAATACAAATTTATGTAATAAAAATTTTAGAAATGACACACCTCCTTATAAATTAAATGCTCTAGTATATTGTGGCTTATACATTAATTATATTACAAAATGTTTCAATAAATTTGAAGCTTATTTTTCATACATATCACATATTCTAACATTCCCCCTTAAACCTAGTTTTTCTATAATGAATAACTTTTATTATAAATTTTTTTTTAGTGTAACTAATTTCGATGACAATAGATACAGCGATGGAGTATTTACTTGGTTAACAATAAGATTTCTTCTCAAAATTTTTTTGGTTTTTGTTTTGGTGGGAAGTTCTTTCATTTTGACAATTCATATTTGAATTAGTTGACATGTGGTGGTCCAATCTCACAGCAAATCTGGTTAAGTTATCTAAATCCTTAGGTTAGAGGAATACCAATTCAAGTCGCTCTTAAATTTTTGGTTCAAGTACTTCGAAAAATTATTGTCCATCAACAGGATTTCATCAGTTTCAACGAACACGGTGGCCAATCTTCTGAATCCATTGGTATAATTTAAAAGTTTCCTAATTCTTTGTTACTTGGATCATGAAATTGCCTATGGTGATAGTGTTCATTTTCCGGGTCTTATTCTCCTAACTAATGATAAATTTTTGTAGGTAAATTCGAATATCTTATCATTTTCAAATTGTTTGAAGTACTTAGATAATAAATAATTAAAAAAATTAACTATAATTTCCTCTTCAGTAACTTTAGAAATTTAATAAATTTATTATTCTTTAAATTATAATTCAAAAAAAAAAAAAAGAAAAAAAGATTTATTTGATTTACTAAAAAATAATTTATATTTTTAAGAATTATTATTATTTTCCTCATAAAACCAAAGAAAAAGGTCTACTTTAACTCATTTTCTATTAAAACTTAAAGATAATACTTTTCATTATTAGATTTATACCTAATTCAATTAATTATGATTATGATAGTAAAATTAAGAAGATATCGAAATTTGAATTAACGTGCTCCTTCATATTAGAGCGTAATAATCTATAATTACCATTTTTAAAAAATTACATTTAAAATTTATTCTTAATGGATAATAAACCTATTTATCTCAATGTAATTCTTTTTGGATAAAAACATTTATACTTCTATTCCAAAGAAAAATATCAACTTTAAAATGGTATTTTAGAAATTTTAAAAAGCTCCTATTATCTAAAAACAATCAAAAAAGATAATAGAATAAGACTATTTCTGATTTTTTTAATTTAAAATAAAATTATTATATTAAAAAAAGTCAGAATAATACATTTTTAAAGATAATATAAAAATAAAATAAATTGTATAATTGATTTAAACATAGATAGTATGATAATATTAGGGTGATATAAATGAAAGAGATAGAAATTACTATTAAGATATTAAGATTAAAAAAAAATAAAATAAAATAAAATAAATTAAATTAAATTAAAAAACTTTTTTTTTTTTTTTTACATGTCATTTCATCTCAACGTTAAATTCTTCTTTTTATTTTATTTTTTTTTCTAATCTTTGTGAAAGTTGGAATATTATGGTGAAATGAAACCCAAAAAAAAAAGGATAGTATTTAAAACTAATAATTAAGTATCTAACTCCTCCATGAAATCAGTAAGTAGCAAATTTATTTTCAAGGAAAAACTCTTCATTACCAGTATTTTCTGGTTACAATTCAAATTATATTATATCAATTAATATTACTTAGTTTTTTTTTTTTTTTTTTTTTTTTTGTTGTTGTTGTTGTTGTTGGAATAAAAAATGCTCAATTGATAACATTTACTTTGCCTCAAAATAGATGTTGATGGCCAGATATTCGTTTTAAAAAATGATTTATCTGAAATTGATCAATGATGGAGGGAGAAATCAAGCTAATAATAACTTTCTCCTATGGTTCTTGTTTTTGGGAGGGGGACTTAATATATCTCCTTTCAAAAAAAAAAAAAAAAATTTTAAGAAACATATTGCTAAAATACTTTCCTGATTGGATGGTTGGTAAGCTATCTGATAATGATATTATTTTTACTAAAAAGGTTCAAAGCCCTCATGCATTGATCACATAATTTATTTATAATAAAAGCCATGGTTCCTTTTATAAACTATTTCGTATGGTATTTTATTTTCAATTGATTTATGAGGTAATCTATTGTATAGATAACTAGTTGTTGAGACAGCATCTTCCCAAAACTTTTAACTTAATTTCGCCTCTTCTAGCATTGAGCTGGCACAGCTGGTTAAAATGTCATTCAGTCTCTCAATTCTGTCATTTTGTTGTGGTGTGTATTGAACTATAAATAAACGAATTATTCCTTTGTTTCGGTAGAAATTTTTAAAATTATTTGAAAGAAATTCAGTTCCATTATCACTTTTTATGTATTTTATACTTTTGTAAAGATTATTTGTTGTTTGCGTATATCATTCTTCAAATTTGTTGAATGCGTTTCATTTATTATTTGAAAAAAGAACCCAACTTTAGAGAAATCGTCTAGAATAGTGAATATATATTTGCTTCTATAAATTGATTCTGATATCGGGCCAACAAGGTCAAAATGTAAAAGTTCAAGCACTTCTTTTGCTTGATTTGGTGAATCTTGAAAAGGTGTAATCCTTAATTTTGCTTTAGAACAGATGATACATTTTTGTTTGTTGATTACTTTCGAAAGTTTATGTATTAAATTTGTAATATTTAAATGACCCATTCAACGATAACATATAGTAAAATTATCATTTCTAGAGTTACTGAAAGCTGAGGAATAATCATTTTCTAAAAGGAAAATCTCATTAGTTTCAGTTGTATTTTCTGTTTTATTTTTCTTTTTGAGATACATATTTTGAAAGTATTAATATAGGAATTTGCTTCAGTATTTGTAATTCTTTTTTCTTTTGGGTCATAAATAGTAACTGAAGGATTATTATTATTTGAATTAAAAATGACCTTATACCTTTGATTAATTAGTTGACATATGGAAGTTAAATTTTATTGAAATTAGGGATTAAAAAGACGTCATTTAAAAAGATTTTGTTATTATTTATATATTCAGTAAAATCTCCTATATGAGTTGAAGTTACGCTTTTTCCATTTGTGAAGAAAATTTTTTTTTCTTTATGGATTTTTTTATTTAATAATAAGTTTTCATTAAAAGTCATGCATACTTATGCGCCGGAATCAACTATACAGAGTGATAAATTATTAAAATGACTTTTATTTTTGTGCTTATTGTTGTAATTTGAATTATTTATAGATTTTTGACTCAATGTTTAATTTCGAATTAAAATCTTGAGTAAAATTGTTCAGATAATTGTTTTTTTATTTTTTATAATTGTTAAATTTATTTTTATGGTATGTTGATAAAGATACATGAAATTTATTTTTCTTCTAATTCATATTATTTAAAATTTTTATTTTTATTGAAAAATCTTTTATTTTTATTTATGTTAAAAATTTCATTTGATTTTGTTCTCCTATTATTTTTATTTTTATTAAAGTTGCAATCCCTTGATGAGTATCCGAATTTTTTAACAAATTTTGCATTTAATTTTATTTCTTTTAGATCTTTTGCAAAATTTAAGTTTAACATTTTCTACATCAAGAGAAATCCTGTTTTCCGTTGTGTTAAAATTTTTTTTTTTTATATTAGAATAATTTATTCCTGGAATAACTTTAGTTGAAAAATTTTGACATTAATTCCAGTTATCTTTAAATTGAAATAGATTTATCTATCTTAAATTCTCAAATAAAAGAAATTAACTTTAGACTCGTCGGATAAAGGTTTATTTATGTATTTTAATTCATCGAATAAGTATTCTTGAGAAGCAATAAAAATATTGATATCTATGATTGATTTCAGCATAACGTTGTTCCTTCCCTTTTTAAGTGACCATTTCTTTGAAATTTCTAAATTTCTAAAATTTAATAAAATTAAAATTTTGATATGAAAATTGATGTTTGGAAATGTAATGGTACCATTTTTAAATGTTTTTGGTGAAAAAATTTTGAAATTGAAATTTTAAAATTTTAATTTCAATTAACTTTTTAATTTTACACATTAACTTTTTTGAAAATTGAGGATTGTATTATTTTATGAATTTTTGAATTATGTTGAATCATAAATTAGTTGTTGAAATTGTAACATAGTTATGTTATTGAAATTTTGAATTTGTAAAATTTAAAAAATTTTTAAATTCAGCTAAAAATTAATAATAATAAAATAAAAATTAAAAAAATTAATAATAAAAATAAATTTTTTAAAAATTTTTAATTTTTTTTTTTTTTTTTTTTTTTTTTTTTTTTTTTTTTTTATATTTTTTATTTTTTAGTTATAAGCAATTGAAATAGGTTTTCTTCCATTTTGTATATATTGTAAATAAATATTTTGATTTCAGGGATTATTTTCAACTTCGTCTGAAGGAACCCAATTGTAAGCAGTTTTATATTTATACCTAATTCTGTATTCATATTGTTTCTTTTTATAATTAGTTCTAAATCCTGAGATTTCAATAATATCTTTAAATTGATTCATAATAATGAGTTCTTCTTTTTAAAACTTTTAAAGTGTTGGAATAAAAGGTTCTAACTACGAAACATGGAATAGAGAATGATGTTTTGAAAAAGGAGACCCTTTTAATATCTATTTTATAATTATTATTTTTCAGAACATCTATTACTTTATATAGTCCATATTTACAAGGAGCTAACTTTGAACTATCTTCGATATTTAATGATGGAGGAGCTTGTATCCAAACTAAGTCATTTTCTTTAAATATTGGAGGAGAAATTCTCTTTTTATCTACGTGTTTTCTATATAGTTCTTTTGACCTTAATAAACCATCTTTAATATGATTTTAAATTCATACATAAGTCTTTAATAACTTTATTATTAGTATCAGTATCAGGTAATAAGAAAAATTCATCCATAGATAGATGAAAACCATAATTAATAAAGAAGGGTTTTGTAGATTCATTAACGGAGTTATTATAAATAAATTCGGCAAGGGGAATGCATTCAATCTAATCATCATGATAATACGATATTGAGTAAACTCTTAAGTATTGTTCAATAAAAGAATTACATCTTTCAATTTGACCATCTAATTCATGATGGTCAATTGTAGTAATTTTTGATTTAATGTATAAGTATTCCATTACTTCTTCCCAAAGAGCACTTGTAAATTAAGATCCTCTATCTGTATACATATTATAAGGTATTTATTCCGTGTTGCTTAAATATATTTGTTATGAAAGCTTTGGCAGTTTGTTTGGCATCAGGTATTTGTTTAAATGGAATTAAATGTATCATCTTAAAGAAACGATCGACAACCACCATAATAATGGTGTATCCTTTAGAATAAGGAAGACCATAGAGGAAATCAATTTCGATAGACTTCCAAGGTCTAACTCAGGAGTATCTAAAGGTTGTAAAAGACCATACTTCCTATGTCTATTAACTTTGTTTCTTACACAACATTCACAAGAATTAACATAACTCTTAAAATCTTCTTGTATCATAGGCCACCAAAGGTTTCTTGTAATTAATTCTAAAGTTCTTCTTATAACAAGATATCCAGAAGTGGATTTTTCATGATATTTTTCTAAAATTTCTAATCTAAGTGATTCAGGAATATAAATCAAATTTTTATAAAATATAATATTATCTTTTATTTTAAACCTTTTCATTTTCCTAAATGATTTATAAACATAATCATTTTTAACATTGTTTTCACTAAAGTATAATCTAATATCTTCAGCAGTAGCATCTTCTATAATAGTATCAATAATTTTTTCCAGTAAATCACTCATAATTTCTATAAAACATGGAACTTCTTTTACATTTTTAATATCTAATATATTTTCTGGTTTAATATCTACGTTATTTTTCATATAGTCAAGTCTTCTTGAAAGACTATCTGGTTTCCCATTTTTAGTTCCTTGTCTATATATACGTTAGAAGTCATATATCTGAAAGAACAAGTGTCATCTATGCTATCTTCGGTTACCAACTTTTTTCCTTCTAAAGTATATATTAAATTTCTATGGTCAGTACAGACACTAACTTTATATTTTACACCTAGTGTAACGGAAACCTGGGTGTTCCAATACTAAAAGGACACTTGGAATAAGTAAACTAAACACAAGAATTAGTAAACACAAAATATTAATATTGGAGCACTTGATTCCTTTGTTGATTAGGAAGGTCGGTGCTGAAATATTAGTAATATTGGTTTTATTTATTATTTTATTTATTTATTTATTTATTTAAAAATTGTTTAGAAAGATGTTTTATTACTAATAATAATAAACTACGTTAAAATACGATAAAAGCACGAAGAGAAATATTTTCAAGTGAAAATTCATACTTATTTATACTTTTTTCGGAAAAACAGTTTTCATGATTTTGAAAAATTATAGAATTGTGGAAAATTCGTTTAAAACCGATTTTAGCCACAAAAATGGAAACTAATAAAAAGAAGAAATAAAATAGAATAAAATATAATTTTAACTATTAAGAATTTCTATAAAATTCTTAAAGAAATTACAGAAAGAATTATCTAAAAATGAAAATAAAAATTATTAAAATTTAATTTAAGTGTGAATCGAACCCGAATAGTTCGATTCATGGTCATCGCTCCTCCCACTATGCCAAGATTTTTTTTCTAAAAATTTAATACAGAATGAACAAATAATACTAATTGTGCTAGAATAATTTAAATTATTCTAACCTTATAGATTATTCTATTCTATATAATTGGAACTTTCCAATATTCTTCAAATATTACTAAATAGAAATCTTAAGTTAATAAATCACTAATTAACTTATAATTCCTTTTTGAATTATCGATCCGATTCCATTATAATGTATTAAAAATCTTTAGCCAAGAATATTGTCCTTGCCCACTTAATATATTAATATTATATTTCTTTTGTATTATGTTATATTGAAAATAATCAAATCTATTTAATTAGTTATTAAAATTTTCGTTATCAATTTAAATTTATTTTTAATTACTAAATTTAACTAAACCACAATAAAATATTCTGTATAATCTCTTTATTTTTATTTTATATATATTAGTATTAAACTATTATTAAATAATTAATAATACAATAATATATAACTACTATTTATAACAATAATATTATTAACTAAAATAATAATTCAATTTCAATTTAAATGTTTTATTTATAAAAATAATTAGTAATTAGTTTATTAAAAAAATAGTTAGGCTTTACAAATTTTAATTTGATAAAAAAATATAAATACATGTAATTTTAGTGAAATAAAATATAATCAATAACTTTCTTTTTATTAAATAAATAATTATATTATTATTTTTCTTTTATAAATTTAAATAAATAAATATTGATTTTAAAACAAATTATTTTTTTTTTTTTTATTGTAATTTTATTATTTGTGTTAATTATTATTATATTCCTAAAATTATATGAACCATACCAAATTTTTTTTATACACAAAATAAAGATTTAAAATATTTATTTACACAATAACAATTTTATAATTTATTTATTTATTTAATTTTTAAAGTAATTACATTATTTATTAAACTAATTAAATTTTATTAGCTAAATTATTACTATTCCTAATATTAATATTAATACTATTACTTATATTATTACTAATATTATTACTATTTATTTTTATTATTATTATTATTATTATTATTATTATTTTTATTATTATTATTATTATTATTATTATTTTTATTATTGTTTTTGTAAAAGATAATAAATTATTTAATGATAATTTATTTTAAGTTTAATAAAAATTAATATTAATTTATAATGTTATTGAAAGTTAATAATAATTAATTTGATAAAAATATAATAAAAATATAAAATAATTTTAATATAGATTCAATAAAGAATTTGTTAATATAAATTTTTGAAGAGTTTAAAAAAAAAAAAATTTTTTTTTTTTTTTAAAAATATACGCATTAAAATATTTTTCTTTGAGTAAATATTTATTCCAACAAAATTTTTTTTAGGTATCCGGCGTTATTATATACCTGCATATAGTATCTAGATAACGATATACGTAGTAGAGGTTATAAAGATATAAAAATAATTTTAAATTCGCAAAGTAAAACAGAGTGAGGTTGCATTGAAGCGGGGTAGTAGAGGTTTTAAAGATAAGGTTACGATATATCAAGAGTATCTAACTGACGGTCTTTAGAACGAGGTCGAACGATGTAGTAACTTCACTTGGGGGTTTGAAAAACGATTTAAATTTATAATATATGCATATGAAATAATTATTGATTCTCCGGGTATAGTACTTATATTATTTACTCAATAAAAAAAAAAAAAAAAAAAAAAAAAAAAAAAAAAAAAAAAAAAAAAAAAATATATAATAATTTTTTTTTTTGAACAAAAGTTTTCTTTCTTTATTGTCGAACAGAGTGTTTGAAATAAAGTAAATATTAATATTATTAACAATAATTTTATTTATTCGTCAAACAGAGTGTTTGGAATAAAAGATTCATTAATATTATAACAATATTATTTTTTTTTATCTGTTAAACGGAGTGTTTAAAAAAAAAAAAAAAAAAAAAAAAAATAAAATATACTATTTACAATTAATATATTTAATATATATATATAAATTTTTTTTTTACGAATACTTGGTAGTTTTGTTACTTTTCTTTAATCAAACTACTTAAAATAAAATATTAATTAATAAATAAATTAAATTCAAATTTGTTAAATACTAAAAATTCTGGTAAAAATGAGTGACATTCATTTCAGAGAACTAGATAAGGTATGAAAGTGGCAAGAAAAATGTCGTTGCTGATGCTCTCTCCAGAATGAAAAATGAAAGTAATAAAGTTGTTTTAGCTACCAATATTAATTCTGAAATTGATGAAACCCTGTTATCTAAAGTAATCAAGGAATTTCTTGAAGAAAAATTTACTGTTATTGATGGAGTTGAATATTTTATCGATGGAAATAATTATCGTAAATTAATAACCAATACTGAAGAAAAATTAAAACTTATTTTTGCAGCACATAACGTAGGTCATGAAGGATACTACAAGACATATCAAAGGTTAAAAAGATGTTATTATTGGAATAATATGATCAGCGATGTCAAGAGGGTAGTTAGTAAATGTGAGAAATGTCAACTGAACCGCCCTCAACCATATCCTAATCCAACTGAAGGAATTCCAACCCAAGTTGAAGGACCATTTGTACATATGGGTCTGGATATCATAGGTCCATTGGTTCAAACGAGAAATAAAAATCAATATTTAATAGTAATGGTAGACTATTTCACTAAGTGGGTGGAAGCCGAACCTACAGAAACCATCACTGCAATGGATGTAATAAAATTTCTTATTAATGTATTTTCGAGGCATGGGATTCCACAGGTGATTACTACTGATAATGGAGTACAATTTACTGTGGACATGACTAAAATATTTCTTGATCTTTATGATGTCTATGTTAAGTTTACCTCAACCTATCATCCTGAGAGCAATGGCTTAGTAGAAAACAGAAATAAGGAGATAGGCAAATTATTGAGATTGCTAGGAACTAAATATAAGGATTGGGATGAAATCCTCCCTTCCGCTTTATGGGCTTTACGTACTACTAAAAACAATGTAACAAAATATTCTAGCTTTGAACTTGTGTATGGTCGTGAAAATCACCAACCCTTTGATATTGCAGCTCGTCCAACGAAAGATACCAAAGGAAAAACATCAGATGAAATAATACTTGAAAAATTTATTAATCATTATAGATGGACATTAGAAGCTGCCGAAAATGTCAAAAATGCCAACAAATATTGGGCAATTCGTAGACAAGAGAAAAATAGTATGAACAAAGGAAAAAGCATTAATCCTGGAGATTTGGTTCGGGTAAGAAATCTATCTAGAACTAAGTTGGAGCCTTACTTTGTAGGTCCCTTGAAGGTTATAAAGAAACAATTTAATACAGTTACTTTAGCAGATCCTAATTCAGGCGTACAATTGAACAGAAATGTTCATTTAAAGAATACAGTAAAGTATAACTTAGCTTCATGATAGCTTGAGTCTTCGTCGGGGCATCTTGGTAAAGAATGACTATAAATTACTTATTTTGTTATGTTTAGACATAACTTAACCATAATTAAGTTTATATTCTTTACTAATGGAACTTTCTTATATTCTTCCCTGAATTAAATTAAAAATTTTATTATATAATATTATAAATTAATTAAAATTATTATAATATTAATTAAAATCTTTATAAAAATATTTTTTATAAAATCATTACTGAATCTTAATTAAATTAATATTAAAATACATATAAACTCTTCAAAAATTTATATTAACAAATTATTTATTGAATCTATATTAAAAATGTTTTATATTTTTATTATATTTTCATCAAATTAATTATTATTAACTTTCAATAACATTATAAATTAATATTAATTTTTATTAAACTTAAAATAAATTATCATTAAATAATTTATTATCTTTTACAAAATTCAATTAATATTTTTGTAAACTTTTAATTAAAAATTTTATTAAAAACTTTTTAATTATTTACTCCAGATATTATTTAATTATAATCTTTATAATATCTTTTTAAATAATAATTTTTTATTCCTTTATGGAATTTATATTAAACATATTATTAATAATTTTATTTAACATTTAATTAAGAATGAATTAATAATTCTTTTAATTAAATACTTAAATTCTTTTTCATTTCCAAGATATTAAACTTTAAAAATGAAATCGAATATAAATATCTGAAGAAAATAACTTCTTCTAAAAAAAAATAAAATAACACAAAACAATAATAAAAATAATAAAAATAATAATAATAATAATAATAATAATAATAATAATAATAATAATAATAATAATAATAATAATAATAATAATAATAATAATAATAATAATAATAATAATAATAATAATAATAAAAATAAATAGTAATAATATTAGTAATAATATAAGTAATAGTATTAATATTAATATTAGGAATAGTAATAATTTAGCTAATAAAATTTAATTAGTTTAATAAATAATGTAATTACTTTAAAAATTAAATAAATAAATAAATTATAAAATTGTTATTGTGTAAATAAATATTTTAAATCTTTATCTTTTGTGTATAAAAAAATTTTGTTTTTCCCAATGAACCATAACATTTTTGTGTAAGAATCTATAATTATTTTTAACAAAATAATTATATTTTCTTAGTTAGGTTATAATTAATATAACTTTTATTTAACTCATATTTCATTTATACACTTAATTATAATTAATAATTTATTTAATTATATATTAAAATTTTATTTAGTTTAATATTAAAAATTTATTTAATCAAATATTTTTTATACATTTAAAATAATATTAAATTTATTTAATTATTCACTTAATTATTAAATTTATTAGTTTTAGTTTTCTTTCACTTATTAAATCATAAACTAAAACACTATTCTGTATTCTATCATGTATTCCGTATTGTATTAATCATGTATTTTATTATTAATGTATTGTTTTATATTTTTTACTTAAAGTTCTATAAAATAGAACTAAATAGATTAAATTTTAAATTTTATGATCGAAATAATTTTCATTATTTTATTCTTTTACTTTCGATCATTATATTAGATTAAGTAATCGGTTAATTAAGGTTTTTCCAATTACTTCTTAAAAGTAATCGGTTTTACTTAATTAACGCGATGATCGATATGGATAGAATATCGATCAAAAAACTTATCTAGGTTTTTCTTCTAGTCTTTTCCTAGATAAGAGATTTGTTAAGATTAGAACCCCTTTTGATTTTAACCTTATTTTGACAAAAAAGTATAAATAAGGCTCTTGAGTTCTCTTTGAGAAATCAAGAGTTATTATTATAACAATTATAATATAATAATAAATAACAATAGTTTTAACATTTAAAATTTCTAATAAATAATAAAACAAATTATTTTAATAAAACAGATTTTATAATTAAAACTTTTCTTTATCAATTTTAGTGTTTCGTCTATTATAATTCGTTATAATAAACTCGAAAATTAGAAAGAACCATAGGTAAGTATGATTCTTTTCTAAACCTTTAATATTATCAGTTAGAGCTAATATTAATGATTAATAATTTAATTATAATTTTTTAATTAAATTATTACATTTTGGAACGTTACGTTCAGAAAAATATGAATTTCTTAAATTTTAAAAAAAAAAAAAAAAAAAAAGAAATTTAAATTATTTAAATTTATATTTAATTAGTTTATATGAATAAGTAAATAAATAATGATATTTATTTAACAAACAATTAAATTATTAAATTAAAGTATATTTTTAATTAAAAGTTAGTATTTTTATTTATGTAAATAATAAACTAAATAGTTAAATAATTTTAAATTACTAATATTTCTAAATAATATGTATTTAAAATAAATATTTTTAATTATTTTTAATATCTAACCCCTAGGCTCAAGCGTTAAAGAAAGAGTTAGAAAAATTGATAAACAATGGCCTGATAGAACCTTCCCACTCTCCTTGGTCCTCTCCAGTAGTATTAGTTTTAAAGAAAAATGGTCAATATAGAATGTGCGTGGACTACCGGAGAGTTAACAGTTTAACAGAAAAGGATGCGTACGCTCTACCTCTCATTGACGATATCCTTAGTTACATTGGAAGGAATCAAGTTTTATCAACTATTGAACTATTTTCGGGTTACCACCAAATGCCAATGTACCCGGAAGATCAAGAGATAACTTGTTTCACAACACTTTATGGAAATTATAACTTTAAGGTCATGCCCTTTGGGTTGTGTAACGCTCCCGCAACCTTCCAAAGGGAGATGAATAGGATTTTTTTTAGCTTAATTGATAAGAGTGTTTTTGTTTACATTGACGACTTGGTTGTTTTCTCTCCTTCTTATGAACAGCATGTTAAGGATCTTAGCGAGGTTTTCACCATACTACAAGATAACGGATTGAAGTTGAACTTGGAAAAATGCCATTTCTTTCAAGAAGAAGTGGAATTGTTAGGTCACGTCTTATCTACCAAAGGTATACAACCAATTCCTGAAAAGGTGAATATTATTTATAATTGGATCCCTCCAAAAGAGTATCTAAACTTCGTTCATTTCTAGGAGCAGTTGGGTATTATCGAAAGTTTATTAAGGACTTTGCCCAAATTGGCAGTCCACTTCTTCAGTTGTTAAAGAAAGATTCAAAATTTGAGTGGACTAAGGAATCCGACTTAGCTTTTAAGACTCTCAAAGAAAGATTAATACAGGCCCCTATACTAATACCACCGGATTTCAATAAACCATTCATTATAAGAAGCGATGCATCTCGTAGTGGAATTGGAGGCGTCATCATACAAAAGGATGATAATGGAGTTGAGAAACCAATTCATTATGTTAGTAGAGCGCTGCGGAAGGCTGAAACTAACTATAGTGTTACCGATTTGGAGGGAACTGCAGCATTATACTGCATAAAGAAATTTAAACATTATATTTTAGGAAATAACTTAGTTACTTCATTGGCGACAGATCACAAACCCCTAGTCGGAATCTGCAATAATACGGAGCCCTTTAATAACCGCCATTTAAAGTGGGTAACTACGTTAAGTGCTCTTCAGGTTAAGGTTCAATTTGAGGAGGGAAGGAAGAATGTTATTGCCGATGCTCTGTCCAGGATGGATACTATGAAAAAAATAGAAGAATTGGAGAAGAAAGGTAATGAAGTGGTACTCGTCCCGCAAAATATTGAAGATTTTATCAAGAGTAGAATCGTCGAAATAGAAGGAAAGAAATATTATAAACAAAACGGAAGACTTAGGAAAATAGTTGACAACGAAGAAGAAAAGTTAAAGTTGATTGAAGCTGCTCATGCCATAGGTCACGAAGGTATTTATAAAACATACCATCGGTTGAAACCCAATTATTATTGGAAAGGAATGAATAGAGAAATCCAAACCTATATTAGATGCTGCCCAAAATGCCAAATGTATAAACGCCAAAAGCAAAATGAAAATGTAGAAAACTTACCAACCAAGCCGGGATACCCATTCTCCAGAGTCGGATTGGATCTTGTTGGACCGTTACCAAAGACAAGAGCTGGGAACAAATATATAATAGTCTTAGTGGACTATTTAACTAAATGGGTGGAAGCTGAACCATTAAAGGAAATTGGTTCAAATGATGTAATAAGATTTCTAAAAAAAGTATTTGCTCGTCATGGGGTTCCTGAGCTGTTGATTACAGATAATGGGCCACAGTTCTACTCAGATAAGACCAAAGCTTTTTTGGATCTCCATGATGTTTACGTAAATTATGCAACTACGTACCACCCCTCGACCAATGGAGAAGTCGAAAACAGGAACAAGGAAGTTATTAAGTATTTAAAATTATTAGCCAACGAAGAAGATGATTGGGATGAGATTCTACCCAGTGCTTTGTGGGCCTTGAGGACATGCAAAAATGAAAGAACAAAGTTTAGTAGTTTCGAACTATCGTATGGACGCCAAGATCTACAACCATTGGAACTAACATTAAATAAGGAAAGTAGGAATAAATATGAAAAGGAAGAATATTGGCTCCAGAAATTCATACAATACCACAAGTGGATCAAGGAAGCAGTAGAAAATATCGAGACTGCAAATGAACTATGGAGTGACCGCCGTAAACAAATAAGAAGAATGCGTTCGGATTATAAACCAGGGGATCTAGTATTAGTCAAGGTTTTCAATAGAAGAAAGTTAGATCCATACTTTACCGGACCTTTAAAAATAATAAAAAAGGAGTTCAACACCGTTACTGTCTGTGACCCGATATCTGGGGAAATTGCTGAAAGAAATATACACTTAAAGAACGTAATTCCTTATTTTTCTGAATTATAACCAATTAAAGGACTTCAAGGGACGAAGTCTACTCTTAAGAGGGGACATCTTGGAACGTTACGTTCAGAAAAATATGAATTTCTTAAATTTAAAAAAAAAAAAAAAAAAAAAAAAAATTTAAATTATTTAAATTTATATTTAATTAGTTTATATGAATAAGTAAATAAATAATGATATTTATTTAACAAACAATTAAATTATTAAATTAAAGTATATTTTTAATTAAAAGTTAGTATTTTTATTTATGTAAATAATAAACTAAATAGTTGTAACGAAATCTTCAGTTAGTAAAATTAGAACTTTGGTTCAATGGTTAGTTATATTGACCACGACCAATACTTCATGGGTTCGACTCACACCTCAACCCATTTTGCATTAATAATTATTTTATTAATTATTTTATTAATTATTAATAATATCTTCTTGAATATTCTTTCTGTATAAAATTATAGAAAGTTAAAGATTCTTTCGGTTCGTAATTCAACCGAAATGAATTTAGAAATTCTTATTATATAAATTATTTTATTCTTTTTTGATAAGATTCATTTTCATCAATTAAAATCTATATTCTAGAAACTTTACATTATTAATTATTACAAACATATTTTTAAATATTTCTTTAAAATTATTTTTACATGTTAAAACTGTTTTTCCGTTAAAAGTATAAATAGTGCGAACTTCACGAATGAAAATATTTTTCTTCGTGCTTTTATTAATAATAATTAACGTATAAGTAATTCGAAATATTACCTTGTTGATTAATATTAATAATTATTTTAAATTTTATAATTAATAAAAAATATTTCTAATAAAACGAATTATTTATACAGATAGTGTAAACCTATTGAGTTTTCTCCTTTCTGTGTTTCTATATCTCATCCCGCCTTTACAATAGAAGCACCTCCGTTACAATAAAAGCACCTGCTAATCCAAGCCCTCAATACCCTTACGCTATCCCGCAGACATTCTACCGTACTTTTAGGAATTCTACTTTCTCAATATCTTTTGGCAATCGTTGGGTTTCTACTTTTACTAATACCTACTCTTCCGGTTCTCTCTATCTTAATCTAATAATCTTTGAATAAATCTTTTTATCTACTATCTCTTTAATACCGGACTTCTATATCTTTTAATCTCGGATTTTATCTCCTCCCAGACGAATAATTACTGCCTATTGATTCCTATTCAAATTATCACCTTGTCTGTTTTGAGTTACCCTCACTATTATATAATTCAATCCTTTGTATTTATTATATTACCGGATAATCCTAATCCTATAGTTATTGAAATTAATTCTTATAACAAAAATTCTTGTACTACCCGATCAAATAATTCAAATTAAATTTGTACTACCCTATTAAGATAAAACTTGCATTACCTTAACCTTTTAAAAAAAAAAAAAAAAAAAAAAAAAAAAAAAATTTTAGATAATATTAAATTAATCTTGTATTACCTTAACCCTTTAAAATTAATTCTAATATTTACCAACAAAATTAATTTATAATTAGATAAATAATATTAAATTAATTTAGTAAGAAAAATTTTTAATTTTTAGATAAATATTTTAGATTAATTTAGTGAATAAATCAATTAGTTTTAGATAAATAAAAAAAAAAAAAAAAAAAAAAAAAAAAATTTTTTTCATTTAATTTATTACAAAAATAATAAATTTTTTAAATTAGCTTAGTATAAAAAAAAAAAAAAAAAAAAAAAAAAAAAAAAATAATAATAATAATATTAATAATTGTAATAATAATTTTTTATTTTTAATTATTTTAATAAATTACTTGCTTGAAATAATAGCAAGAAAAACCTGTTCAATTTTATTTTTTTATTTATTTATTTAAAAAGCGTTTATACGAGCGAATAGAGCTCATATACAGAGTTAGAAGAATTGTCTTCTTTAGTGTTGCACTCGACGAATAGATTTGGTTCTAGACTAGGTAAAACTCTATAAGAGAGCACCGTAGCCTATTATAAAGGAAAACGGTTCTAGGTTTGCAACAACTCTGGCGAATAAGGAGCTTACGTCACCGAAGGCGTAAGATTAAAATTATATAGTATTTTAAAATTTTATTTCGTGCTTACTCGCGGCACTAGTTATAATAGTACTGACGGTTTTTTCTATAGTTGTGAGTCAATAGTACTATTCTATTTTATCAATCAATAATTTTATAATTAATATTATAATTTTATAATTAAGAAAACAAAGATTAAAATATAAATATAAGGTTTATACGACTTCCAAAGCGACAGAAGTTGGTCTCTGTTTTCGTAACATTTTAGTGTTCAGATACTATTGATATAGGGGAAAATAATTTGTTTTATTCTTTTCAGCTAACAATAAGTTAGACATAATAAAGAATCTAACAATATTACTTCCTTTTGTCTATAAGACATTAACAATCGATTTTATCTGCGTTATCACTAAAAGGCTAAAGGAACTTATCGTATAAAACTTTGATAGATTATATATTTAGTTGGTCCAATACTATATAATCTAGTTTATATTTCAGTAATTTTTGATAAATAATTATAAAATAGAAATATTTAATTATAAAATATTATAAAGTGTTATTAAAATTTTGTGTTCTTATCCATTAACCTTGGAAACCTACCAATAAACAACTTTTGAATTCTCGGAATTTTGCTACCTATATACTACCTTTTGGATTATTGGAATCTCTACTACCACTTTGGGAACTTCTGGATTCTACCGCCTATTCTTTATCTTTGAAAACTTATTCTACTCTACCTTATTTATTTCAATATGGACAACTATAACCAAGAAAATCCTACCTTTAAGGACGGTTTTGCTGGTGATCGTCGATTCTTTAAAGGATTTCTAGCTAAAATGGAACTTATTTTTATGATTCAACCGGAAAGATTTGCAAACGATGAAGCTAAAGTAATCTATATCATTTCTCGTTTGTATGGAAACGCCATGAATTGGGCTGCTACCCTTATTGAAAACCAAGATCCTTGTCTCCTTAATTATAATCAATTCATTGCAAGACTAAAATCAGTATTTGGAAGCTACGATTCTACCTTTATTGCGAACCAGAAATTAAGAACAATCAAACAAAAACGAATTGGTGAAGTCAGAAATTATATTTTAGAATTTAATAAATACGCCGATGAATCTTCTTGGAATGAAGAAGCCAAGATGGACGCCTTTCTTGCCGGTCTACATGACCATATTGCTACTAGAATTTTAGAAATGTTTCCTGGACCTCAAACCCTCTTTGCTATGCAAACAATTGCATCTAGAATCGATAATCGTATCTCTACTCATAGACAATTTTCCAATCTTCAAGGTCAAAATTCAAATAATAGTACTAATAATAAAAATAAAAAAGGCAAAAAATCATTCTTTTTCCAAAAACAATTTAAATCCAAACCTCATGGACCTCTATCTCAAGAAGAAAAAGAAAGAAGAAGAAGAGAAAATCTTTGTTTATATTGTGGATCCTCTGAACATTCTCTCGACAATTGTCCACTTAAAAATAAATACAAAAATAAACCTTCATCAAGTAGCACTTACGTTTCTAATCCCGAATCAAAACCTATTTCTAGACCTAGAGTTTCTGACTCAAATCTTCCTATTTACGAATTTTCTTTAAGTATTGATAATACAAATTCTACTGCTAAAATTCTTCTCGATACTGGTTCTCAAATTAATTTAATGGATATCTACTATGTTAAAGAAAATAATATCCCGTATTCAACCAAAACTAATTTCCCTAAGGTATCTGGCATCGGTGGAAAGCAAACTATTCTTGGAAAAACTCTTCCTATTTCCATCACTTATAATAACCATAAATGTAAAACTCAATTCTATGTGGTTGACCTTCCTTCTTATTGTGCTATTTTAGGTTTCGAATGGATTTCTACTCACAATCCTGATATTGACTTCAAAAATAAAGTCTTAAGATTTAATTCCAATTATTGCGTTGAAAATTGTTTAATCATCCCTAACTCCTTTACTTCTTATGTTCCTTTAAATACTACTAAACAAAATGACAAAAATGAAAATGAAGAAATCAATAATAAAATAAGCAAATCATTACCAAAAAAATTACTTCCATTTATAGACACTTTCAGTGAAATATACACTAATGAATCACCTCCTTATTGTCCTTTTGATAGCGAGATTAAACCCAAACAAAATGAAAAACTTCATTATGACCCAATCTACCCCTTAACTGTAAAAGAACCTCTAGCTTCGAAGAAATATATTAAAGAAAATGAAGACAAAAAATTTATTAGAAAATCTAAATCTCCAGATGCTGCTTCTGTTTTATTTGTTCCCAAGAAAGACATAAATGACCTCTTCCGTATTCATAAACCACCCTCCGATTTTTTTTCCGATAAAGATTCTCAATTCACTTCAAAATTTTGGTCAGCTATTTGTAAATCCTTCAATATTACAACGAAACTTGCTTCTCCCTTCCATCACCAAACCAATGGTTTAACGGAGAGGGTGAACTCCGTTATTGAACAATACTTAAGATGTTATTCAAACTTTAAAGGTTCTGATTGGTATAATTTTTTATTCCTAGCAGAATTCAGTTATAATAATTCAATTCAAGAATCAATTAAGCACTCACCTTTTTATGCAAACTATGGATATAATCCAAGATATTCACCATCAATTCCAAACAGTACAGATGTTCCTAGAGCTGATGAATTTACAAAAGACCTTTCAGAATTATTCAAAACACTTAATGGAAATTTACAACAAGCAAGAAAAAAGCAAGAAGAATTCGCAAACAAACATCGTATTGAAGCTCCAAATTTTAAACCTGGTGATAAAGTGTGGATTAATAGTTCACTTATAATTCATAATGGAAATAAAAAACTTAAACCTAGAAAACTTGGTCCATATAAAATCATTAAGAAAATTTCTCCCGTTTCATATAAGTTAGACTTACCAAAAGAAATCAGAATCCATCCTGTAATACATGTTTCTGAACTTGAACCATTTTATGAAGATCACTTTGGACGAAAGAAAGAACCACCACCACCGATAATTATTGACAATGAAGAAGAATACGAAGTTGAAAAAATTCTTGATAAAAGGAAACATTATGGCAAAACCCAATATCTTATTAAATGGAAAGGTTATCCTTTATCTGAAGCATCTTGGGAACCCGAAGAAAATTTAAATTGCCCTAAACTCTTAAAAGAATTTAACAAAAATAACTAAAATTAAAACTTGAAAATGAATCTTTACTTTATTAATATCAAACTTATATTAATTTATTAATATCAATATTACTAAATATTATTTTATATTATTAAATATTATTAATATTCATGTATTCTTATTATATATTATATTCATGTAACTTTATTAATATCATGTAATTTTATTCAAAAAAAGTTCGTACTATAAAATGGTTAATTATTATTTTTATTTTATTTTATTTTATTTTAGTTTAGTTTAATTTAGTTTAGTTTAGTTTAGTTTGCTTAATTTTAGTATAAGTTATGCCTAACTGTTAGATTCGTCTGGTATCCGAATCCTGGAGGCGGACCATGTAACGAAATCTTCAGTTAGTAAAATTAGAACTTTGGTTCAATGGTTAGTTATATTGACCACGACCAATACTTCATGGGTTCGACTCACACCTCAACCCATTTTGCATTAATAATTATTTTATTAATTATTTTATTAATTATTAATAATATCTTCTTGAATATTCTTTCTGTATAAAATTATAGAAAGTTAAAGATTCTTTCGGTTCGTAATTCAACCGAAATGAATTTAGAAATTCTTATTATATAAATTATTTTATTCTTTTTTGATAAGATTCATTTTCATCAATTAAAATCTATATTCTAGAAACTTTACATTATTAATTATTACAAACATATTTTTAAATATTTCTTTAAAATTATTTTTACATGTTAAAACTGTTTTTCCGTTAAAAGTATAAATAGTGCGAACTTCACGAATGAAAATATTTTTCTTCGTGCTTTTATTAATAATAATTAACGTATAAGTAATTCGAAATATTACCTTGTTGATTAATATTAATAATTATTTTAAATTTTATAATTAATAAAAAATATTTCTAATAAAACGAATTATTTATACAGATAGTGTAAACCTATTGAGTTTTCTCCTTTCTGTGTTTCTATATCTCATCCCGCCTTTACAATAGAAGCACCTCCGTTACAATAGTTAAATAATTTTAAATTATTAATATTTCTAAATAATATGTATTTAAAATAAATATTTTTAATTATTTTTAATATGTATTTAAAATAAATATTGTTTATTATTTTTAAGGTATATTTAGTTAAAATATATTAATTCAATTTATATTAACAATTAAATTGTATAAAAATTATAAAATAAAAATTAGGAAAATAATCAAATAGTATAAAAAAATATTAAATTAAATTTTAAAAAAAAAAAAAAAAAAAAAAAAAAAAAAAAAAAAAACATATATAAATAGGAAATTTTACAAAAATAAATTTTGAAGAAAAATAATAATATTAATAAAATAAAATAAAAATAAATAAAATATTATAAAAATAATTAATATAGAGCATTACGTCCCATTTTGTGTAAGAAACTTAGATAAATTTATTATAAAATTTATCTATCTTTCTTATTTAATACATTAATTTAATACATTAAATTATTAAATTATTGTATTTATTTTAACCAATAATATTTAATTATTAATTTATATATATTTGATTCTCTTGAGTTCTCTTCGAGAAATCAAGAGTTATTATTTTAGAATTTTTATAATAAATAATAATTCAAATAAAATAATTAATTAATAAAACAAAACCCTTTTAATAAAACATATTTTATAAATATTTGTGTCTTTTATTCCTTTTGTGTTATTGTTTATTATAAACTTTCTATAATAAACTCTATCTTATATTTAAGTTAAGTATAATTATTTATTTATATTATTTTATATTTATTTAATTATATTTAATTTTATTTTCTCAAATTAATGTTAATTAGTAATAATTAATGTTAATTTGTAGTTAAGAAATTATTTATAATTAATTTTATAAGTAATTTCTTACATTTTGTGTAATAATTCTATTAAGAACTAACTCAAAATAGAATTATTAACTACAACTTAACGACTAATTCATTAAGTTGAGAAAATAAAATAAAATAAATTTTTTTACCTTTAGAGTAGAGTTTATTATAAAATTAATTATAATAATAACACAAAAAGTAAGAGAAGAATTGTTTGTATAGATTGATTTTAAAAATATGTTTTTGAATAAAATATTTTTATTAATTTATTAAAGTTAAAAATATAAAATTGTTACTATTATAACTATGTTTTTATAATAATAACTCTTGATTTCTCAAAGAGAACTCAAGAGCCATATTTATATTTTTTTATGAAAATAAGGTTAAATAAGAAAGGGTTTTCTAATCTTAACAAATCTCTTATCTAGGAAAAGATTAGATAGAAAAACCTAGATAAGTTTTCGATCGATATTCTATCCATATCGATCATCGCATTAATTAAGTAAAACCGATTACTTCTAAAAAGTAATTGGAAAAAATCTTAATTAACCGATTTTCCAATCTAATGATCGAAAATAAAAGAATAAAATAATAAAAGGTATTTCGATCATATAATTTATCCTTATATTAAAAATATAAAATTAAATAGTTAATAAAATACAGAATACATTATAAAATACAGAATACAATACAATACAAAATACATTAGTTACAGTAGAGAATTTAACATATTGTAAATATATTATTTAAAATTAATTAAATAAATTTTGTTAAATTAATGAATATTTAAAATTAAATTAAATAAATTTAATAAATATTATATGTAATTAAATAAAGTTATAGTTATAATAACTTAACTAAGAAAATATAATTATTTGTTAGTAAATAATTATAGATTCTTACATTTTGTGTAATAATTCTATTAAGAACTAACTCAAAATAGAATTATTGACTACAATGTTAAAGTTTTAAGTTAATTTGGTCTTAACGATTAGGTCAAGATGCCAAATTATAGTAATTAATTAATAATTTAAATTTACTATTATTTTAAACATATTGTTATTAGTAAATTTTATAATTAAGTTTTATTTAAAATATAATTTTTATTTAATCTTAATAATATTTTATTACATTATTATTTTATATAATTATTACTATAATTTACATTACAATAATCCTACAAAGGATTAATCAAAAGATTTAAACATGTATTTATATAAAATAATTAATTATTAAAATATTAATTATTAATATGAATATGTAATAGTATTAATATAAGTTTGATATTGATAATATAAACTAAAATAATAATATAAATATTTAATATAAATAAAATATAAGAATATAATATTTGCTAACTATTATATTTTATAATTAAAATATAATATGTAGAAATTAATTTAATGACAATCACGTGTTTACATTATTTAATATATATTAATTTCAATATGTTAATAATATTTAGTCAATTAGTTGGCCTAGACTATTTCCTAAATATTTTAATAATAATTATTATATTATTAATTATTAATATTGAAATTCAAATAACTGAATTATTGAAATTGAAATTGAAATTCAGTTATTATCTTAACATTCAACTTAACGACTAATTCATTAAGTTGAGAAAATAAAATAAAATAAATTTTTTTTTATATGTTAAATTTGAAAAATGTGTATTTGACCTTACAGAAACCCTTTTCTTGGATACATTTTATCTAAAGATGGTCTAAAAGTTGAACCTGAAAAGATTAAAGCTATCCTGGATTGGCCTGTACATACAACCGTAAAAGAAGTACAATCATTTATTGGTCTATGTAACCATTATAGAATATTTATCAAAGAATTTGCGGTTATTGCACGACCTTTACATAAACTTACTAGGAAAAATGTTCCATTCGTCTGGGGCTCTGATCAACAATTGGCTTTTAATAAATTAAAAGAACTTTTTACTTCGGCTCCTATTTTGAAAAATCCAGATAGTAACAAGCCTTTTATTGGCGAAACTGATGCATCTAATTTTGCTATTGGCGCTATTTTATCACAAGAATTTGACGGACATTAACACTCAATAGCTTATATATCTACCAGTTTGACGAATTCACAGGTTAATTATCCTATTTTTGACAAAGAACTTCTTGCGATTAAAGTTGCTCTTGAACTATGGCGACATTACCTAGAAGGTGCGCGTCATCCATTTACCATTTATACTGATCATATGAATTTAACTTTTCCCAGAAAACCCGAAATGCTTTCTCAAAGGCAAATCAAATGGTACGAATTTCTCTCTCGGCTTGATTTTAATCTTGTTTACCGTGCGGGTAAAAAGTCTGAAAAACCTGATATTTTATCTAGAAAAAGTGATCATTAATTTAATTATTCTCGTAAAATTTCTTGTTGTATCATCAATTGTCGTTCCTCCGAGGATACTCTCATTAATTCAATTTTACAATCGCTCAATAATGACGAATTCTATTCTAAAGTTAAATCTTTCTTCTCTAATAAAAATGTTGTTGATTCTTCTATTAGAAATATTGATAAATTTTCCATTGATAATGAAGGTTCTCTCCTTTTTAATAATTTAATCTATGTTCCTATGAATTTTTGTACAAGAGTTCTTGAAACACACCATGACTCTGTTACTATTGGTCATTTCGGTGTACTCAAAACATTTGATTTGATTAATCGTAACTTTTGGTGGCCTAAGTTACGTAATGATGTTAATAAATTTGTTAAGTCTTGTGAAATTTGTTGTAAAGCTAAAGTTCCAAGACATAAACCCTACGGCCTTCTGTCTCCCATATCTACACCAGACAGACCTTGGTCTGATATTTCTATGGATTTTATTGTTGAATTACCTAAATCTAAGGATATAACTACTGTAATGACTGTTGTTGATCGTCTAACAAAAATGGTTCATTTTATTCCCTTACGTTGTCTTCCTACTGCATCCATTGCTGCTGATTCTTTTATTAGTAATATCTTTATGTTGCATGGTTTTCCTGATTCCATTGTTTCCGACAGAGGTACACAATTTACTTCTGAATTTTGGAACCGCCTTTGTGAGTTATTGAACATTAATTTGACTCTTTCCACTGCTAACCATCCGCAGACTGATGGTCAAACGGAGAAGGTGAACGGGATATTAGAGCAATATCTCCGTTGTTTCATAAATGAAAGACAAAATAATTGGGTTGACTTGTTGCCTTTTGCTGAGTTTGCTTATAATAATACTTTGCAACAATCAATCAATCAATCAATCACCGTTTTTTACAAATTATTGATTTAATCCAAAATTTAGTTTAGAAATTCTTTCTTCAGATAGGCTTCATAGAGCTGATGTTAGAGTAAAAGATATAAATGAGAATATTAAATTTTTAAAGGAAAATTTAGAGTCAGCTAAAGAAACTTATAAAAAGTATACTGATTTCAAAAGATTATCCTCGCCAGATTTTGAAGTTGGTAAAAAAATTTGGTTACTCAGAGGAAATACAATTAAGAATGTAAAAAAGAAATTAGCAGACCAAATGCTTGGTCCATTTGAAATTGTGAAGAAAGTTAGTTCATTAGTTTAAGAACTAAAGTTACCAAGTAATATGTGTTGTCACCCTGTTTTTCATATATCTTTACTGAAACCGTACTTAGAAAATGAATTTGCTGACAGAAATAATAGGAAAAGAAAGAATATTAAGTTAACTACCGATACCATAGATAAGGTTCCTGAAAGAATTATTGATGTATACCACGAGTTGTAACATGATCACCACTTAAATATAAAATTATAAAACAAAGTAACATCTTTAAAATAGATAGTGCGGTATCTACTAAACTCTCCCCTGAACCAAAAGAAAGATCATCAAAAGTTGAATTACTTACTATAGGTTCTATGTTCGGGACTGTGCTGTTAGTTAATGTGTATTGATGAGAATTAACAGGACTTCTAACTGCATTATTCCTTTGCTATATCGGTATGACGTTGACTCTCATGGTAATGAAAGTGTTTTTGCTAAACCTCTCAAAAAGTAACTCAAGAGAGATATTGATGATTGGTATTGTATTAGCAAGATATTCTGCAAGCCCCACAATTTTATTATACTATTTGCTGATTCCCTCAGAAACCCTAAAGTTTAAATTCCATTTTTGGGTTTGATTCAATGATATTTCATATCTTGGAGGAATGAATTTCTAAATCTATCCATCAATGAATGATTTAAATATTTGGTGAATCCATCATCAACAAGATTTTCTTCTGACTTAATATAATTTATTACTTTAAAAAAAAAATTTTTTTAAATATATTTTTTAGAAAGATTTATGAGATTTTAAACAATATCGAAATAAAAAAACTTTATGTATATATTTATTATTTATTTTTATTTAATGTTTTAATATTCTTTTACATTTTAAAAAAAAAAAAAAAAAATTTTTTTATTGAAATTTATTATAATGGAAGACTATCTATATTAATATTTTTTTATTCAATGAAATTTTCTAAAAATTAATACAATAATATTTTTATTTTAATTCTTTATAATAATATAAAATTAAAAAAAATAAAGTAAAAATATATAAATTAAATATATTATTTCTTGATAGTAATAAATTACTTTTTATTTATAAAATATTAATTTAAATATATATTATGTAAAAGATTTAAAGTTTTTTTTTTTTTTTTTTTTTTAATTAATCATAGAAAATTTCATGTAATAAAGAATAAAAATAAGTTTAAAAAGTTAGAAAAAAATATTTTGGTGTGATGTATACTTATGTTTGGTAACATGATTACTAAATAAATCTAAAATAATAAAAAAAAGTAACATCTTTAAAATAGATAGCGTGGTATCTACTAAACTCTCCCCTGAACCACAAGAAAGATCATTAAAAATTGAATTACTTACTACTAAAGGTTTTGTGTTCGGAACTATGCTGTTTGTAGTTGTGTATTTAATGAGAATTAGACAAGACCACTTAGCAGCACTATTCCTTTGTTATATCAATACGATGTTGACTCCCATGGTAATGAAAATATTTTTGATAAACCTCTCAAAAAATGTAACTCAAGAGAGCTACTAATGATTGGTATTGTATAAGCAAGATATTCCAGAAAGCCCCACAATATACAATATACGGAACAGTAGACGTTTGTGAACTTTTTAGGAGTTATTCACTTAAAATGTCTTCGTTGCCCATTATCGAATTGTAGCTTATCAAAAGCTGAAATTCCACCAAGATTGAATATATAAATATATCTTTTTATGAAATTTTCATATTTTAAAATATTTAATTAAGAAAGAAGTAAGGAAAGGTTTCCTTATTTTATTGGAAAATAAAATGAAAAGGTCATTGATAAAATCTAGACCATTCAAAGCTGAGCTTGAATAGATTTCTAGTATTTATAAATTTGAACTTATCGTAATTTGTACTTTTAATCCCTTGGAATTTAGAAACACCAGCTCAATATGTTTCAATAATATCTTTGAATTTAGTGATGTTTTATTTCCTAATTTTCTTGTAGAGTATCAGTGACTTTTTTCGACCAAGAATAACGTCGCATGGAAGAGATATAGTTTATTCAGATTATAAATAACTTTTTTTTTTTTTTTTTTTTTTTTTTTTATTTTTTTAATTTTAATTTTATTTTTAATTCTATTTTACTCTATTTTTTAAATTTCAATTTCAATTTTAGTTCTTCTTTACTCTATTTTTTTAATTTCAATTTCAATTTTAATTCTACTTTACTCTATTTTTTTTAATTTCAATTTCAATTTCAATTCTATTTTACTCTATTTTTTTAATTTCAATTTTAATTTTAATTCTAATTTATTCTAATTTTTTTTTTTTTTTTTTTTCTTTTTTTTTTTTTTTTTTTTTTTTTTTTTTTTTTATTTTATTTATTATTATTACTTCATTATTATTATTATTTATTAGTATTGTTTTATTATTCGATTTTCTTATTTTTAAATTATTTGCTTTAATATTTGAATCAGAATAGGAAGCTACTTCTGATATATTATTCTCAAAGATTTCCGAATAACCTGATTTATTTCTTGACCTTTAAATGATGAAGTAGATAATAAATTTATTGAATTATTTGATTTTTTTGGAGTTTAGCTTTGATTTTTTTTTTTTTTTTTTTTTTTTTTTTTTTGAGTTAAGCTTTGATCTTTTTGAGTTAAGCTTCTATTTAGAATCTTTTAGTTCATACTTTTTAATTTAATAATCATTTTCTTAAGTTTTTTCTAATTTTAAGTGAATTCGTATTATTATTTAATAGAAGTCTTTCTTCATATTTTAAGTCTTCATTTTTGATTACAGTGAATTTTTCAGAGATAATAATATCAGCGTTCTTATCATCAGTATCATTTATATTTTGGTATCTATTCTTTTTCGATTTTTTATAACCTGATAAACAAATAACAGTAAGGGTAATTATGATAACTGCATTAATACTAATAAGACCTACTACTATATAGATGAACATATTATCTTCATCTTTCTCTTTTTTTCCATTTTTAATTCTATTTTTATTTGAATTCCTTTCTGAATTTTTATTACTTTTTTTTTTTTCTTCATCTAAATTTCCTTTTTTACTTATAATCATTTCACTATATCCAATATTTTCTTTATTTTTATTTTCATTTAAATTTCCTTTTTTACTCATAATCATTTCATTGTATTCAGTATTTTCTTCATTTTTATTGTCATTAATCATTGAACTGTCAATTTCATTAATTATACCATAATTCATTCCATTCATTGATATTACCTCAAAACCATTAACAATGCCATTATTAATTCCACCTATAATAATACTTCCATTTTCAATTCTTTCTTGATTATTATTATTTAACTCAACATATTGATTAAAATTGCCATATGAAACTGCATAATTTTGAGAAATTTCATTAATATCTTTTTCTGTACATATTCTAATATATGAATTAATGGGAATGTTATAACATGCGCTAGGTATATAGCACTCCATTTTAATATTACCGAAATTACAATAAACGTTTGGTGATTGATAAAATAGAATAATTTTTGCGGATATATCATAACTACTATCAATTTGACTATTTACAATAAATATATAAATATTTATAAATAAAAATTTAGTTATTTAATCATTAATTATATTTATTATTTTATTAAATTTATATTTATTATATATTTATATATATAATATAATGTATTCATTATAATATATTTATCTTTTACGTACATTTTGGTCAAATTCTCTAAAGAAAACAATTCATATGGGAATTTTTTAATATTTATTCCTTCTAATTTTCTATATATATATATGTTTATAAATCAACAGTTATTATTATTATTATATATATATACATTTTTTTTTATATTTATTATAATCAAATATTTAGCAAAAAATATATATTATAAAATTATTTATATATATTATTTAAATAATAAAAATTTATAATCTTACAAAGTTTCTATTTTAGTAAAGTCTTTTAAAGATGACGGAATATCTTTAATATTTTTGTTATTGTTTAAATTTCTAATTTTTATTAATATATATATATTTATATTTAAATTGAATTTAATTTATAATTCGTAAAAAAAAAAAAAAAAAAAAATATATATATATATATATATATATATATATAATAGTGTAGGTAATTAAATATTTACTTACAGATATTCCAGATTCTTAAATTCAGCTAGAATATTGAATATATTATCATTAAAATCATTATTCGATGCATCTCTATTATAAGTTATATTAATAAATAGAAATAATAAAATAATATCAAAAAAAAAAAAAAAAAAAACATTAATATTTTAATAAGTAATAATTTAAATTTAACAAAACAAATAAACGAAAAAAAAAAAAAAAATATTGAAAATTTAATATAAATTATTAAAATATTATAATTTACAATTTTTGTAAGGTAGAATTTTTTGATTTAATGAATACTATTGAATTGAAATGATTATCATTTGCATAACTAAAATAAAATAATATAAATAAATAAATAAATAATAAAAAAAAAAAAAAAAAAAAAAAAAATTAATTATGAATTTTTTAATTTTTAATTTATATATTTTGAAGTTTATTTAGGTTTAAAAAGATACTTACATGGTTTTAACTGTTTTAGGAACAAATAAATTTCCTGAAAGTTTATTTTGGTTAAGATTTCTAATTTTTATATAATAAATTATCATTAATAACAAAATTAAAAATTTGATAAAATATATATATATATATATATATATATATATATATATTTTTAAATATTATAGTATTAAAAAATCAATGATATAAACTTACATTTCTTGTATATCAGAAAAACTTATGAATTGTTCTGGAAGATCACCCATTAAATTATTTTTATTTAACGTGCTTTATTGTAAAATTTTAATAAATAAATAAATTAATAATATTATATATATTTAATATTTAAAATTAATTTAAATATATTATATAAAGTTTATTACAGTTTTTTTAATGGTAAACTAAAAAGGGCATTAGGTACTGACTTCAATTCAACATTAATAATCTCTCTAAATATTTTAAAGTATTATTTAAAATTTATATTTATATTAATTATTAATAATATAATTTATAATTTTTTTTTTAATATAATTATATAAATATTAAATAAATATTTATTATTTATAAAAAGCAAAATAAATATAAAAAAAAAAAAAAATATATATATATATATACAAATTCTCAATATGTTTTAAATATGGGAACTTTTGAAAATCAATGGAACTAGAATTATCAATGTAGTATTGCATAATGGAATTTTGATCATTATTTCTATTATTTTTTTTATATGAAAAAAATTAATAAAAATTTTAAATATTAGTATATATTTAATAGTATAAAAATATAAATTAATAGAAATTTTAAATAAAAATAATGTTAATTGTAATAATACTAATAATAATACTAATAATAATAATAATAATTATTGATTTTAAATTGTGATTAATAAAAATTTTAAAATTACATATATAATTTTTTAATTGAATCGTTTTGATCACAAGAAACACCAAATTCTTCACAGCAGTCCGAAGTTATTTTTTTATTAACAAATGTATTAAACATTTTACAATCCTCTGATATGCCATTTCTTTGAGGAGGTATTATTGATAGTTTAGATTTAACTTCTTTGATTTCATCGATAGTGCAATTTCTATATAAATTATTATTTATATCATTGCAAGAATTTGGTTGATAACATGAAATTGGTGTGTCACCAAAGTAACAATTGATACTTTGACTTTTAAAATTAATAATTTTAAATAGAGATGAACTACTTTCAAGATTGCTTAAGATTTTAAATAGTGTCATTATTATAATAATAATTATAATAAATAAATATATTTATATTTATATTAATACATATATTATAGGATAATTATAATTGTTTTGTACCAATTATAATAAAATTGATTATATTTACAATTTTGATAAATTTGGTAAAGTGAATATTCCATAAGGTAATTCCTTTAAATTAGTTTCTTTTAAAGTTCTTTATATTTAAATAAATATAAATTTAATGTAATAAAAATTAATATTATATATGTAATAAAATAAAATAAAATAAATTGTAAAGTAGTATAAAATAAAAGTTTTAAATTAAAAAAAAAAAAAAAAAAAAAAAAAAAATATTTGAATTTAAATATAAAGTATAGATTGAATAAAATAAAATAAAATATAATAAATAATGAAGTAGCATAAAATAATAAAGTATTAATAAAAATAAAATAAAATAAAATAAAATTAAATAATATTAGCATAATTATATAATTATACAATTTAAAATATTATAAAAAAAAAAAATTAATATTTTATTAATTTTACTTACAATTCCTTTAAATTATTTAAATTTCCTATTGATTGTGGAATACTTTTTAATTTTTTATTATAAGATAGGTCCCTAAATTTTTTATTATTAAAAATTGATTTAAATATAAATTTTTAAAATCATTAATTCAAAATATTATATAATAATAATAATAATATATATTTATTATAATATTATTTTCTTTTAATTTTATTTTTTTTTATTATTACAGATTAGTGAGTTTCTTAAATTGAATTAAACTATTGAATATATCACCATTAAAATTATTTCCTTGTAATTCCCTGATTTATATAAATTTATAATATATTTTTTTTATTATAAAAATAATATTAAAATAAATTAAAATAAATTTCTTTAAAATATATATATATATTGATATAATATGTTATCTTACAAAATTTTCAATGAATAATTGGAATCACTTATTGAAATTGAATTAAATTTATTATTATTTGCAGTGCTAAAATAATATGAAAAAAAAAAAAAAAAATAAAAAAAAAAAAAAATAAAAATAAAAAAAATAAAAAAAATAAAAAAAAATAAAAAAATAAAAAAATTAAATATATTAATATAAATTAATATTTTTTGATAAAATTAATTTAATTAAAATATATATTATATATTATATTAATATTTATTTTATTATCATTACAATGTTTCAACAGAAACAGGAATATGTAATTCACCGCTAAAATGATTATTATCAATGATTCTAATTATTGTTATTAATATCATATATTTATTTTTATTAATTTTTTTTTTTCATAAATAATTATAGATTGATATTAAATAATATTAATGCTTTTAAATATAAAAAATTATTTTTGTTTAAAAAAAAAAAATATTACATCGATTCAAGTGCAGAGAAATTAACTATTTCATTTTGTAATTCTTCGTTAATATCATTATTCATTAAATTCCTATTAATTAATTTTGATAATAATAATAATAATAATAATAATAATAATATTAATATTAATATTATTATTAATTTATAATTGATTTTTTTTATTTATATTAATTAAAAATAATAAATAAAAATATTTTTTTTTAATTACAAAAGCTTTAAATGAGATATAACTCCAAATTGATATGGGAATTTTTTGATATTATTATCACTTAAATTACTAAAAAATAAAAAAAAAAAAAAAGAATGAAAAAAAAAATAAAAATAAAAATTAATAATAAAAATTTTTTAATTAATATCATCAAAGCATTACATATTTATAATAATATAAAAAAAAAAAAAATTTTATTTTGATTTACATATATTCAATTGGACATTTCGGATTAATTTCATTAGTAATTTCAGTTACATTGGATTTATTTATATTTCTTAAATTCAATTATAATAATTTTTAAATAATTAATCAAATAAAAATAAATAAAAAAAAAAATTTATTAGTTTTTAATTTCTTTAATTTTTTAATGAATGAATATTTCATTAACTTACAACAAATGTAAATTGGGTAAATCAAATAAAACGCTTGGTAAAGTATTGATTTTTGCATTATTTATTTCTCTATATAATTAATAATAGTTTTTAATTTATTATTATTATTATTATTATTATTATTATTATTATTATTATTATTATTATTATTATTATTATTATTATTATTATTATTATTATTATTATTATTATTATTATTATTATTTTATCATTTTTAAATAATAATAATTATTCATAAATTAAAATTGAAAATATTATATATTATATATTATATATTATTATTATTATTTAATTATATTTATATTTTTTTTTAAAAATTATATTTAAATATTACAGTTCATTCAAGTCTTCAAGAACTGGGAATTTACTAAAATCTGTTTCATCATTTTCGTTCATGTTTCTATTTATATAATTATAAAAAAAAAAATAAATAATAATAAATAAATTTAATTAAAAATAATTAATAATTATATATTTATAACTATTATACTATTATTATTAATATTATTATTAAAAAATTTTTTTTTATTTACAATTGCAATTTGATTATTTTATTATCTTCACATGTTACAATATTATCAAGATCACAGCAATTTGTATTAGAAGGAAGATCTAAAAATTCTTTCAACATTTCACAATCCTTTTTATATTTGATTTCATCATTTTTATTTCCATTAAAAACTTCATTTATACTTTCAACAGTTTGTGACTCCTTTATACTTTTTATAACAGCTTCATTACAAATTTCATATCTATTCATATCTATGTTACTACATGTTTTTGGTTCCATGCAAGATATTGGTGTATTATAAAAAGAGCATTGATAAATTGGCGAATTCACAAATTTTATTATTTTAAATTTAAGTGAATTACTTTTTAAATATCTTTAAAGAGGATTTATTATATTTCATTGTAATATTTTTTTTTTTTATTTAGTATATAAAATTTTATATTTATTTAAAAAAAAATTTTTTTATATATTTAATATCTATCATATTTTTTTTTTTTTTTTTTTTTTTTTTTTTTTTTTTATAAAATTCTTTAATTATTATAAAATTAAAATTATGTATTTTTTACAATCTTTCAAGTTTCGACAATTTAAAGAAATTACTAGGCAAATTTTCAATACCAGTTTCTTTTATATCACTATAGTAAAAAAAAAAAAAAAAAAAAAAAATTATATTTTAATTATACATCATATATCATTATATATAAATTATTAATATAATAATTAAATTTTTTTTTTTTTTTTTTTTTTTATATTTATATTTTAATTTTATATACTTACAAAATATTTAAACTAGTTAAATTACTAATCGTAGGTGGAATAGTTTTAATATTTATATTATTCATTAAATATCTAATCAAATTTTATCAATTTATTTTTTATTAGTTATTTTTATAATCTTTTTAATTAAAGATTATCATATTTAATTAACTTACAGCCACTGTAGATTTTGAAGTTTTATTAATTCTTCAAATATTTTTTCATCAAATGAATTATTATCCAAATAACTATATAAAAATATTAAAAAAATATTTATTTAAGTTTTTATCATAAAAAAAAATATATATATATTTTTTAAATTTTAAAAATATATTATATAATTTAATAATATATAACTTAATATAATTTAATAATTCATACTTACAATCTTTTAATGGAATTTGATGTACCTTTTATAGCAAGTGAACTGAATTCATTGTTATGAGAAACACTATAGTAATTAAGAATATTAAATATCATAATTTTAATTACAATTATTAAAATTTATAATATTAAATAATATAATTTTAAAAATATTTATTATTTTATATCGCTTACATTACTTCAAGGCTCGATGGTAATATTAGTTTTCCTTTAAATTTATTATTATTAATTTTTCTTTGATTATATATTATATATATATATATAATATATAAATGAATGTATATAATATTAAAACAAAAAATAAGTAAAATAAATTTAAATATTTGAAAAAACGAATAAATTTTAATATTTAAAATATTAATTTATATAATTTTAATGAACAAATATTTACAAATATTTAATAGTTTTAAACTTTATTATATTATCGGTTAATTCTTCATTTATTACATTATTTCCTAATGATCTATAAATTTATTATTATTAATTAATATTATTAAAACAAATGAATAAATTATATTTTTAATTTTATATATATTTACAAATATTTTAAATTCTTTAAATTTGAAAGTTGATATGGAAATTCTCTTATAAGATTATTATAGAAATCCCTATTATAATGTAAGATGAAATAAAATAATAATAATAATAATAATAATAATAATAATAAATTATTAATTAGCTATCTTAATATGTAATATAATTTCGTATATTAAATTTTATATTAAAAATTAATAAAATTATACAGGTTTTGGATTGGACTTTGGTAATTAAGCATTGTTGGAATTTTTTTTAATTGAGCATCTAAAATATATCTTTAGTATATATAAAATTTAAAATTGAATATTTTTTTTTTTTTTTTTTTTTTTTTTAGTTTTTAAAAATATTTAAAAAATATTTAAAAGATATAAATTAAATATATACAATGATTCCAATTTTGGCAATTCAAAAAATCTAGGTGATAAGTCACTCATTATAAAATACCGAAGTTTCCTAAATTTATTTAATATTAATATTAAATATTATTTTTTTTTTTAAAAAAAAAATAAAAAATAAAAAATAAAAAATCAATGTTTTATTAAATATATATATTATAAAAAAGTAATATATGATTATTTTTAAATATTATAAAAATATTATTATTACAAAAATTTTAAATTCAAAAGTAGAGGAAATTCATTAAAGTTTAAATTTCCTGATATATTCATAGTTCGATTATTCCTATATTATATATAAATGAAATTTATAAATATAATAAATATATATATATGTTTTTATTAATAACATTAAATTATAATTAATTAATAATAAAATTAGTATTAATTTAATTATAACATAGTGCAATAATTTTTAACTGATAATTTACAAATTTAACTCAATGATATTATTATCAACATCACATTTAAAACCGGTAACATTACAGCAATTAACATTTCCTTTTTTATTAAAAAATTTATTAATATTAGCGCAATCAGTTGATAAATTATTTGAACTAACTACATTGGCTTGTTCATAACTTTTTTCTTCTTCTGAATTGCTTTCTAATATATCTTTTATATTTTCAGTTGAGCAATTATCATACAATTCAATTTCTTTGTCAGCATCTACTTTCATACATGTATTTGGCTGATAACATGAAATAGGTGTTCCTCTAAAAAAGCAATTTTCTATTGGTGAATTATCAAAATTTATAAGTTCTACTTTCAACTGAGGGTTATTTTCTAATTCTCTGTATTTTATTTATTTTTTTACATTTTATTAATTTTTTTTTTTTTTTTTGTTATGGAAATAAATAAACAAAAAAAAAAAAAAAAAAAAAAATATATATATTAATATAAATTTATAAACATTTTTTTATATTATAGATCATATATTAAAATACAATAACTTACAATATTTCTAATAATTTAAATTTAAATAAATTTGAAGGTAACTCCTTTAAATTAGTTCCACTGATTATTCTATTGAAAAATTAATTATATAAATAAATAATTATTAATATCATTAGTAAATTTAATATAAATTACAAAATAAAAAAAATTGAAAAAAATAAAAAATAAAAAATTTTACAAATTTCGTATTTTGTTATATGGTTCAATATCATCTGGAATTCTATTTATATTGCAATTGACAATACTCCTATAATAATTTTTAATATAATATTAAAAATAATAAAATATTAATTTATAATAATAATAATAATAATAATAATAATAATAATAATAATAATAATAATAATAATAATAATAATAATAATAATGATGATGATGATGATGATGATTTATAATTAAAATAAATATTACAAATAAATCAAACATGGTAATTCAAAAATTGATTCTGGGAAAACATCAATATTAAAAGAATTAATTTCCCTAGATTTATTTATTTATTTTTATTTATAATTATATATTAATAAATAATAATTATACTATAAAAAAAAATTATATTTATATATAAATATATATATTATAGTATTTAATATAGTTAAATATTACAATATATTAATCTTTTCTAAATATGGAAATTTATCAAAATCAATTTCGTTTGCATTATTTAAATATTCACCATTTCTAAATATATGTATATATATTTAATAAAAAATATTAATATAAAAAATATATTTATAACTTTTGATATATGAAAAAAATCTTTTCAACAATGATGTTTTTGAAACTATAACAAAATTTAAAAATCTGGAATCATTGTAAGCCATTTATTTTTATTTTTATTTTTATTTTTATTTTTATTTTTTTTTATTTTTATTTTTATTTTCTTCTTATTAATATTTATAAAATAAAATTTTTAAAAAAATAATAATAAAAAAAATAATTTCATTGATTATATATTTAATAAATTAGATCCTTAACAGGAAATAGATATATTAATGAAATACCTCAATCCATTGGAAATTTAATTAATTTAAATAAATTGTATGATTACCATTATAATTATTTTATGTAACAAAACCATATATAAAAGTTCATTTTTTAATTTTTATTAAAATCTAAATATATAATTAATTTGAACAATATTAATATCAAAAGATATTTAAACGATATTAATATAAAAGAATTGCCTAGTAATATTTTTAAATTAAATAATTTAAAATTAATGCAAGTATTTGTACTAAATAAAATTTTTAAATCAATATATACCATATTAATTAAAAAAAAAAAAATTAATTTTATATAATATGATATATTTATTATTAATATAATTATTATTATAATTATTATTATAATTATTATTATTATTATTAATATAGTGACATTTCTGATAATCCTCAATTAAATACAAGTATCATTAATTTTGGAAATTCAACAATACATGAATGTAAATTTAATAATACAAATATTCTATGTTATCAACCAGAAACTTGTAATTTACTACAAAATTCATATAAATTATGTACAAAAAAAGAGATTGAACAAATATTACAATCTCAAACTGAAATTGAAATTAATGATATTACAGAAGAATATGTGTTAACATTAGAATGTAGAAATCTTAATAATTTTATGAAATTACCATTAAATATAAATTGTTGTGAAGTAGAAGGTGTAATATGTAATTTGAAAGGACGCGTCCATAAATTAACGATGTAAAATTATATTAATAATATAAATATACTTTTAAATCTTAATAATATATTTCAATATTTCTATTGTTAAATTTATTAAATTTATTATTTATATTTAATGTTTATTAATATATATTTATATTTATATTAAATATTAAATTTATTAAATTATTAAAAATAAAAACATACAAGGTATTCAACTTGCCATAAAAGTTACATGAAATTGAATCAAACTTATTCTGAGATAC
>JACVTC010000101.1:560000-565000 GCA_016946835.1 Neocallimastix lanati (nom. inval.) | reverse complement strand
ATATATATACATATATTAATATTATTTTAAATTTGTTTAAAAAAAAAAAAAAAAATGATTGAAAATATATAAAAAAACTTTACAATCTATTTAACTTCATTAATTGTCCAATTGATTCTGGAATTTTTGTAATATTCTTATTATTACTTATATTTCTATTTTTATTTAATTTTTTATTATTTAATAAAAAAAAAAAAAAAAATTAGAGATATTTACTATTTGAATAATAAATTTATATTATTTAAATTTAAATAAATAGAAATACTAACAAATCGGATAATCCTTTGAACTTAATTAGAGTTTTAAATATGTCATTATTAAAATGATTATTACTTAAATTCCTAAAAAGAGTATTAATAAATATTAATAATAATTTAAATTTAACTTTTTTATTTTATAATTAAAATTTTACAATTTCCTCAAAAAGCTATTATCATCTTCATAAGAGAGTGAATCAAATTTATTATTATTTACATCGCTAAATATTACATATTTATGATATTATCATATACTTAAATTTTAATAATATTTTATTTTTCATAATTTTTATTCATTTTAATTTAAATTAATAAATAATTATTTAAGCTTACAGAGTAAGTATATTTTTAAATACGGTAAGTTGACCTTCTAATTTATTATTTCCAACGTCTCTAATATATTATAAATATATATTCATATTTTTATTATTTATTAAAAAATATTGAAATAATTAATTGTCACTATTTATTTATATTATCATTTAATAAATTTTACTTACAGAACTTTTAGGTTAGGAAAGTATGATAAATTTTTTGGTAATGTTCCAGAAATATTATTATAATTTAAATAACTTTAAAAATTTTTTTCATATATTATTATATAAATTCGTTATTAGTAATTTAATATTAACATTAAACCATGAAAAATATTACATTATATGGAAATATATATATATATATATTATTATTTTTAATATTTACAGTTCACTTAAATTTTGTAATTTTTCAAATTGAATTGGAAATTCACTAAGTTCACATTGATATAATACTCTAATATATTGAACAATAAATATTTTATTCATAAATATATATTAATATTAAAAAAATATTGGTATTTATCATAAAAAAAAAAAAAAAAAAAAAAAAAAAAATATATATATATATATATATTTATATATATATATATTTATTACATTTTTTCAATAGGACTTGTAACATTAAAATTTTTTGTTATCTTTTTCAATGGTGAACCACTTATTTCTCTATAATTAATTTTATTATTCAAAAATTTTATTTTAATATATTTTTTTTGTAATTATTAGTAATTATATTATATATTTAATTAAAATATTACATATAATCATATAAATTTATTAAAAAAAAAAAAAAAAAAGATTACAATTGCTTTAATTCTGGTAAATCAAATAAAGTAGCAGATAGGGTATCCATATTTTTTCTTATATCTATAAATCTTTAAATATTATAATGGATAAAAAATTAAAAAAAAGCTTGTTATTAAATATTTTAAAAAATATTTAAATATATAGAATATTTTATACAATAGTTACAAATATTCCAGCATAGAAAATAAAGGAAAATTATCAAAATTTAAAATTCTATTTGAAGTGTAAAAATTACTATTTCTAATTTTTTTTAAAAAAAAAATAATAATATTATTATTAATAATAATATTATTTTAATTTCATAAATATATATAATTAATATTATAATTATAACAATTATATAAAAATTTTAAATATATAATTTAGTTAAATAATTTTATATGCTTTAGTATTACATTTTCAAAGATATTATTTTCCCATTAATGCAATTTACGTAAGAATACTTAGTACAACAATCTTCTTTTACATTTTTTCCTAAAAAAGAATATAATTGTTTACAATCTTCTGGTATTTCTAATTCATTGAAATTTTCATATTCATTTTCATTTATATTTTCATCTATTATTGTTTGAGAATCTAATACTTCTTTAATTTGCTCATCATTACATTCTGGAATTTGTGTTGGTGGATCTATCATGCTACATGTTCCAGGTTGATAACATATAATATTTGTATTTTTAAAACAGCATGTATTAATTTCGTGACCAAAATTTATAATTTTTGTATTTAGCAAATAATTATTTTCAAGATCACTAATAAATAAAAAAAATTTTTTAATAATATATATTAATAACTTTACTTTTTATTATATTATATTTTATTTAATTTTATTTAATATTTATTTATTAATTTATTTATTTATTTATTTATTTATTTATTTATTTTATCTTTAATTTTTATTTTTTTTTAAAAAAAAAAAAAAAATTATATATGAAAAAACTTTATATATATTAAAACTTACAATTTTTTTAAATTTTGTAATTTGAATATATTGCTATGTAATTCCCTTAAATTCATATTATATAAATTCCTATTTTATATATTAACACAATTAAAGAACATAATTCATTAATTTTTCATTTTATAAGAAAAAATAATAATTCAAGAAAAAAAATAATATCTTACAAATATTCCAATTTCTTTAAATTTGAAATTGTGGGTGGAATAGTATCAATGTTTTTACAATTATTTAAAATTCTATTTATTATTTTTAATTTTTGGTAAAAAATTAATTATTAAGTAATGTAATATCAAAAGAATTATATTAAAATATATTTACAAAGTTTTTAAATTTTTAAAATTTTTTATAGTGTCAAAAAGAGAATTATCAATTTCACTTCCACCAAGATCCCTATACATTTATTACCATCAAATTAAATAAAATCATAATTATTATAATTATTATTATTATTATTTAAGAGATAAAAAATAAAAAAAAAAAAAAATAAAAAAAAAAATTAAAAAAAAAACATATATTTATTTTAAGAATAATATATTAATTATTAAAAGTCTTTTATCTTAAAAATACATACAAAATTTCTAGAGAATTCATTCCATCTTCACATTGTAAAGAATTTAATTTATTATTTAATATCTTCCTAATCATATCACAATGATATAATATTAAATGAATATATTTTTATACTTTATAAAAAAACATTACATATATAAATAAATAATATATATATATATTTACAATTCTTTAAGAGTTTTTGGAATATATAATGTACCATGCAAATCATTACTACCAATATATCTTTTATTTAAATATTAAATTAATATTTTTCAATTATTAGATTATTATTTATTTTTAAAATATATATATAATCATATTTACAAAACCTCAATGGATGGAAATTTTGAAAATTCTTTCGGAACTTCTGTAATTTTATTATAACTTAAATAACTATTATTTTGATTTTATGGTAAATTTTTTTATTTTATTTCATTTTATTTCATTTTATTTTATTTTATTTTATTTTATTTTATTTTATTTTATTTTATTTTATTTTATTTTATAATTAATAAATTTAATATTTAATAAATTATTTTCAATAAGAATAAATATATCTTTATAAAATGTTATTTAAATTATTTACAGAAATTTTAGTTTTTGTAAGTTAATTAACTGAATTGGAAACTCTTTAATTGAATTATATTCCAAATAACTAAATTTATATAAAATTATTATTTTTAATAAATAATATATTTTTTATATTTTAAATAAAGAAAACAATTGAAACAAAATGAAATAATGAAATAATAATAAAATTAAATAATAATAATAATAATAATAATAATAATAATAATAATAATAATAATAATAATAATAATAATAATTAATATTTACATTTTTTCCAAAGGTGAATTAGGATTTAATTTTTTTGGTACTTCAGTTATTCCTACATTTTCCATTGTCCTATTTTAATTTTAAATAAATATAAAATATATATTAAAATTTTAAATTTATAAACTGTAGATAAATAAATTTACATTTTTATTTATTTACAAATGTTTTAATGATGGTAACTCAAATACAAAATCTGGTATTTTATTTAATTTATAACTATATATGGTTCTATATTTTAAGAAAAAATTAATAATATATCATTTTTTTAGTTTTTTTTCCTTTTATTTATATATATATATATATATAATTTAAATAATATTACAATTCTTCGAGTTTGGGAAGGAGAGGGAATTTGTCAATATTACTTAAGCTTTTGAAATATTCATTTTGTCTTTTTATTTTGTTGATTTATATATTTTTATTTTTTTTTTTTTTTTTTTTTTTTTTTTTTTTTTTTTTAAAAAAATAAAATAAAATAAAAAGTTAATAAATAAAAAATTATATATTCAAATATATAAATATATATTAATAAATAATTAAATTTAAATAAAATTAATTACACAGTAAGTCTAATAACATTTCTGTATCCATCACACTCTATTCCATTCACATTACAACATTGAGTATCCACTGTAAAATTAAAAAATGTATTTATATTTTTACAGTCTTGTGATATTATTATTTCATCTTCCTTAATTTGACTTTTTACATCCTTAATATCTTCTTCAGTACATTTTCTTTTATTGTTTAAACCAGCAATGAGATTTCTACAAACATTTTCAGTATAACACAAAATGAAAGTATTTTTAAAAGAACAAAAATTTACTACAATTTTAAAATTGATTATTTTTGCACTTAATTGTGGATTATCTTCCATGATACTAATATAAATATATTATAATAAATATATAATTAATATGTTAGTATAGATACTAACTTTTTTTTTTTTTTTTGTTTTTTTTGTTTTATTTATTTAATTGAAATAATATTTATTAAGAAACTTACAATGTATTTAAAGATAATTTAAATATATTACTAGGTAATTCATTTATACTCAATCCACTTAAGTTTCTATTAAACATAAAATATAATTTAATATTTATATATTATTAAATTATAAAATATTTAAATTTTTATATCTTACAAACTTTCCATTTGGCTTACTGTACTAATTTCTTGTGGAATAGTATCGATTTTTTTATTATTTTGCAAATTCCTATTAATTTCATTTAATATTTTATATTTTTTAAATATAATAAAATAAATGTT